>VCII01000910.1:0-2500 GCA_006030095.1 Triplophysa siluroides
TAATGTTATAGCTGGAGTAATGGAGAAATGGAAGAGGGTAATGATTGCGGGGGATTTTAACACTGTTTTTAGTCAAATGGATATGGCAAATGGAATGATTTTAATCGGATGTGGGTAGAAAGGAGCTAAGGTCGTTGATGGAGGAGAAAAACATGATTGATGTGTGGAGGGAGAGAAATGGAAAAAAGAAGGAATATACAAGAAGACAGCTGGTGGGGAATTTTATGTGTCAAACTAGAATAGACTACTTTTTAAGCACCAGGAATTTGGAACGTTTTATTGATGGAGTGTTTTATAAAGAAACGACTCTAAGTGATCACAAAATGGTGTTAATGAGAATGGATTTTAAAAGAGAAATGAAGGGACCAGGGGTATGGATTTTAAACACTGGAGTTTTAAAGGAACAGCATTTTAAAAAAGAGATAGAAAACATATTAGATGAAGGGAAAAAAGACTTGATGTACATAGAAGATAAAAGACAATGGTGGGAAAACATGAAATATGACATAAAGAAATATACAATGAATTACTATAAATTGTTACAAAAAGTGAAAAGAACAAAGGAGGAAGAAATAAGAAGAACGTTAAGAGAGGAGCTAAATAAAAATGAAGTAAATGTGCAAAGAGTAATTGAAGTGGAGCAAAAGTTAAAGAAAATAGAAGAAGAGAAATACAAAGGGGCGATGTTAAGAAGTAAAGCAAAATATACGGTGGAAGGGGAAAAATGTAACAGATTCTTTTTAAACCTTGAGAAAAGCAGGGGGAAGGCAGAAAGAATTAAGAATTAAAGAACTTAAGAATAAAGAAGGACAAGCGGTTTTAAGCACAGAGGGGATTTTAAATGAAATAAGCACGTTTTATGAAGAACTTTTTAAATCAGAGGGAGGAGATGAAGAAAAGAAATATTTTATTACAACAGATAACAAGAAAAGTTAGTGAGAGGGATAAAAAGGATTGTGAAAAGGAAATAACAACAGAAGAAATTATAGAGGCCATAAATCAGCTAGGAGTGAAGAAAAGCCCAGGAATAGATGGTATTGGAAGCGAGTTTTACAAGGTTCTTGAAGAAAAAGTAAGCCCAATTTTAAAAGAAATCTATGAAGAGGTCTTCAAAAAAGAAAGAGTACACCCAAGAATGGGCCTAGGCTTAATGAAAATAATCTATAAGAAAAAAGGAGACAAAATGGAACTGAAGAATTTTAGGCCCATTACAATGTTAAACACAGATTTAAAATTTTTAGCCAAAGTTTTAGCAAACAGACTAAAAAATGTCATGCCAAACATAATAGAAACTAACCAGGCTTACGGAGTAAAGGGGAGGGACATAGCAGACATCACAAGCAGCATAAGAGATATAGTGGGATACATAAATGAAAAAGGAAAGAGCGCATACGTCATAAGTATGGACTTTGAGAAGGCTTTTGACAGAGTGGAACAGGGGTTTTTACTGGGAGTTTTAAAACAATTTGGTTTTGGAGGAAATTTTATCAAAAGGATCTCAGTTTTATACAGCGATATTTTAACAAAAGTAAAGTGTAATGGTTTTTTAACGCAGCCTTTTAAAGTTTTAAGATCCATAAGACAGGGGTGTCCACTGTCAGCGCAATTATATTCTTTGGTGGCAGAACCCCTAGGGCTTGTAATAAACAGAGAAAAGGGAATAAAGGGGATACAATTTGAAGGAAAAGAAGAATTAACGAAAATATTCCAATACGCTGACGATACGACAATTGTGGTTGAAAATATAGAAAGTGTTAAAGAAGTGATGGAAAAAATTAAATGCTATTGCGAGGGCTCAGGTGCAAAAATAAACGAAGAAAAAACAGTATATATGAAGTTTGGAAAGACAGAAGTTTTAACAGGGGTTGTTAAGTTCATAGAGGTACAGGAGATGAAGATTTTAGGAGCAATTTTAGCAAAGAACGAGAAGGAAGCTGTTGATAATATGTGGGAAGAGACGCTGGGAGGGATGGAAAGAAGGCTGATTTTTTGGAGAAATAGGTTTTTAAGTTTGAAAGGGAAAATTTTTAACTGTAAACGTATTAATGTTATCAAAGATGTGGTATAATTTACATGTGATGCCATTGCCAAACTGGGTTTGTAAGAGAATAAAAAAAAGAGTATTTTAGAATTTTTAAGGGAAAAAAAGCCTCCAAGGATAGCATACTACACGCTGATAGGAAAACCAGAAGAGGGAGGGATGGGTTTAGTTGATGTGGAACAAAAGATGAAAAGCATGAGGGTAAAAGTGGTTAAGACATTTTTGGATGACAAGAATAGAGCTGAATGGAAGAAATTGATGGGTTTTTATTTAAATAAATGTGGGAATTTTAACCTTGGGGAAAACATTTTATGGATGAAGTTGAAAATTTGGATGATAGAGGGGATTCCACAGTTTTATAAAGAGGTTTTAAGTGCTTGGAGGCTTTTTCTAACAGAGGTGGATTTTAATCCAGAGGGGAGGGAAGGGATTTTAAATCAGCCTCTGTTTTTAAATGAC
>VCII01000910.1:7500-16711 GCA_006030095.1 Triplophysa siluroides
AGAGAGAGAGAGAGCTGTTCTCTTCTCAGTGTTCTGTGTGTGAGTGAACAGAGCGGGACACAGTCAGCAACACAATGAGGATTTTTATTCAATCCGAGCACAGATATTGACTCGTATGATACTCGTACTCGGCAAAAAAGTGCTTTATCCGTACCGGATACTCGTTTCAGCAGAGTATCCGGCTCAACTCTACTAAATAGAATTTGTATACAGGACTTTTTCATATAGTTCATATATAACTTTATAAGTATACAATATAAGTATACATATATAACATTTAAGTATACAAGTTCATTTCAGTATACTTATATACTTAAATGTTCTGATTTCTTTGTATGAATTCAATATTTGGCTTGATGGCTACATCTGGTGGAAATTTTGTGTCAATAGCCCACTTAGAAATCCCCTTACTGATAAAAATGCTGATGTGTCAAATACTTATTTTCCCCGCTGTATATTGAACCAACATACAATTTCTAATAGAGCTTGGATGGAAACATTCAACACATGCACACTATGTCAGCTCCAGACATAGAGGGCAGTATATAGTTGTGTTCTCTACAGGACCACTGCTCTGAAGGACAGAGAAGAAGAGTTCAGGTTCAGTGATCCCCTTAGATTGAGGTCATCAATTGGAAAATAACAGAATATTCTATTTTACCTGTTAATTGTGTGTGATGAAGTTTGGCTACTTTTCCAATTGCACAAACCTCATTTGCACTTGTAGGGCAATTCCAATAACAAATGTGCAATGCAGGGCAAACATATGAAGTAAGAAAGCTGCAAAATAAAGAGTACATAGTTTCTTTCATTCATTTGCCAGTTTGCCTGACGAGACTGATATTAAAAAAAGACAGTTGGGGAGTTTTCCCCGAATCTCAGATTAAAAGAAGGCTTTATCCGGGCACCGACATTGAGGACAGTACAAGGATTGTCCAGACTTCAAGTGTGGAAAGAGGGGACACTTTGTGAATGGAAAACAACAGAGAGAAGAAAGGACAAACAAAAAGACCTTGAGAGGGGAACCCCAAATGTTGACATTGCAAAGAAAAAAGTATTGAAAGAGGACTAGTGAAATGTCTCCGTAGATATGATGTGATAAAGAGTTTGAAGGAGGAGAACTGAGATAATGGGTTTTAAATATTTATTCTTTCTTTTAATGGTTTTAAAGACACTTAGTGGTTTTTCGACCTAATAATGTCTCTGAATGATTTCAGTGGTAGAGCAACTGTTAAACAGACTCATTCTACAAGCACACTCTGTAAGTTCTGTGTTGGGTCGTGACACACAGCCCCGGCCGTCCCCTGCCTGTGGAAGACTGTGATGTTTTCAAAATGTTTTTGCATTCGCCGGTTCCATCAGATTCACGTGTATTGCACTGCCCAAAGGGAAGCTTATACAGCAACATTATTTACACCGTTACACAGAATGACGCTTGATCAACAGAATGATCAACCTCATGGGGGAACCTGTGAGCAAATGTTCTAAAGTGTCGCTTTAAGTTGTGTGTGTTTTAATGCAAGAAGACTGCTGCACTTTAAGATTTAAGAGAAAAAACATCATTATACCACAGCAGGGACGTGCACGGACATTTTGAGGGGAGGGGCTAAAATGGAAAAAGGGCACTTCTCATATTTGTTTTCTTTTTTTACTTTTAACCTGTTGGCACAAACAATCTTAAAAAAAAAGGGTGGACATGAAATACTGAATAATAGTAATAATAATAATAATAGGAAAAGGGAAAAAATGAATAAGAAAGAGGCAAAATAAAGGATGGAGTTCTGCTATAGTTGTGTAGTTAAAGGAGTCATCAGATGAAATCCAAACTTTTCTGTGTGTTTAAGTGCTATAATCGGGTCCCCGGTCCATCTAGCAACCCAGAAAACGTGAAAAACAAGATCCCAGTAAGTTTGTTTTGATGAGCCTTTCCCTGCAAGCATGTGAGAAATCGAGCTGTTCAGATTTTGCTCCTGTTGTGATGTAGACGCAGGATTTTATTATAATATTACAGCTTCTTAATCTACACAATTCCACCCACCGCGCTCCGCCATGGCTAAAGTTCATGGACAACATGCAATGTGAGTCCTAACCTGGGAAGAGGGAGGTGTGGATCTATTACATTTTTAGTGGAAATCCCCCAGAAACCATAAGTAAAAACCTGCTTGTCTGCGAGAATCACTTCAAGCCGGAGTGCTTTTTCAACCTGGAACAGTACGAGCAGGATTAGCTTCAAAGTTGTTCCTCAAGAGAGATCGAGACCGACTGAACGAGACAAAACTCCCGATGCAAGTAATATTTATCAACAGTCTGAATTGACGTACATGTATCGTATATTTAGGAGGATAACTTTAGCATATGTCAGTCACGGGCTAAATAGAACAATCAAAGCCAAACATCTGTCACAGTTTACTAGTGATGCTTTCACGTTGTGTGTGTGACGTTATAACTTGTGAACGACAAGCACTGAAATCCACTTTATCCGCTGAGATCTGCAGGTGCGCATGCGTGGATTTTAGTCAAGCATACACGCACAACTTCAGCGCCGTTTGCTGTGACAGATTTTTCTCCGGACGAATGACTTGAGACATTTAACACGAAACTAACCGCAGAGGAGTTCAGGAAACCTAATTCATCTAAACCATTGCCATGGCAGGACTACACGTGTTGTGTTGACACGCCGGACAGAAGGGGGGTGGGGTGCGCTGTAACTCATCATTTAAAGAGACATGCACCTAAACGGGTGCCTTGAGCAGAGCTGTTTCTGACCAGGCAAAAAGGGTTTTGTTTTCACAGCCATTGAGTGTTTTTAAGATAAATATGTTCCACACATTTCATGAAGACTTGATTTGTTGAGTTCTGCATTTTCACTCCTGACACTGAAAATATCCATGACTGGTCTGGTTTCAGTGGTTAATCCAGCACTTCTGATAATAGTTGAAAGACAGAATTCAAATAGGAATATATTTTATGGCACTTCCACAACAAATGTCCTAATGATGCTGGGGATACACCACATCTATCACATGATGGGTCAGAAAACATCTTCCAGAGCTTTAGTTTAGATAAATGAAGTCTGTGGACTTTAAATTGTATTGATCCATGTCTGATGCACAGAGAGGAGGAATGAACCTGTTCTTGTGACCCCTCCCATTGCCATCAGGTTTATTTCAAGATCTTCTTGCCATGCCGCTCTATGCTCTAGTGAGACATTACACTCAAACTGTGATAGTTTATGACATATCATGGATATTCCTCTAATACATGGACTCTTTAAAAACAGTGAATCCATTTGTGAATTTGTTGGCTCTTTAGGGAAGGATGAGAAATCCTTTTGAATAAAGCTGCGAGCTTTAAGACATGTGAACCAGGCAGAGTAAACTTCTGCTGTAACTGTTGAAGTGTTGGATGATGAGACGGACCCATCACACCTTCTGCTTTAGTTCTCTGCAAGTATATCTTCTTAATTCTCAGAGTTTCTTTATTCCAGATCAACAGAGTGACCATTTTACCCACATTTTTAAAAAAGGACTTATAATATATATTGGGGAACTGAAATAGGAAACTTGGGGATACTCTCATATTGGTCAAACTTCCAAATGGTAAAACCTTGCAACTCTTATCGCAGCCCAGGTGTTTTGCTGTGACATCACTGAAACACAATTTCTCACAGTTTACTTTCTAAAGTTGTTTGTGTTCTGAGACAGAGGAAGCTCTTATAAACTCTGGTTGAATAATGAGCTCTCAGAAGAACCAGACATGTGCTGTGAGGAGCCCTTATAAAGCTTCAATCTAATAGTGTTTGTATGACACACAGCTGCTCTCCAATGTCCAATCTAATGAGTAAACTGATGTGTGATGTCATCAGTTCTTCCTTCACCAATGAGAACACATCGGGTCTGATGATGATGATGAGCAGCAGCTGTACACATTCAAAAGCTCTTGTACTTCAGCACTTAAATACACGGACTCAACACTTATATTCCTTATCTGTTCAGTGTTCAATCAAATATAATATCATCTAGATATTGTTGATATTTACTGAATGAGGTCATGTTAGAGATTGATGGAGACCATTACAGTGAAATACTAGAAGTGTTTTAGCTAGAAATGAAAGAATTGTTAACAAAGACTTTGTGTCTGAATCAAAAAGGTCCTTGGGAGCATCATTCAACAAATAAAGTGAAGGAGCTAAAGTAAAACGTTTCCCTGTTATATCCTGGACCACAGAGTGAATCCCTTTCCAGAATGGTTGAATGCCATCACAGGACCAAAATGAATGAAAAAATGCCCCCTTGAGTCTCACATTTAAAACGGAGATTTGAACAGTTTGGTGATTTTGATGATAATCCCTTTCAGAGATTTAGTTGACAGTATGATATCTTCCAATTCTGATCAATTTAAACCAACTTTATTCTGCTTCAAAAGAGAGTAAGATATGTAGGATTTGAAGATATTGAAAAAAAATCTTGAAGAAATATTCAATTCAGTTCTTATTTGCTCAAATGATTTTAAAGATGCAGAAATCATCAAGCCTGAGAAGTCAGATAGACCTTTAGAGCTCCACTCCAACAAGCCAATGCTCCTAATCTCAATTGGAAAATCAGGATTTAAGGCCAAAGGAGATCGAACAGAGATAGTTTGAGAAATATTTCAATGTTTTTTCACATCTTTCCAAACCAGTAATGTATTATAAACTATCACATTGTCACTGAGGAAATGTATCCGATCAATATTATTGATAAAACAAAGAGACTCTAATCTTCTAAGGTAGCAAAATAATAAAATCAATCCACAAAGCATCCTGTCTATTCGAAAACCAACTCGTCATAAATTTAAATTGAGCTGACCAGTAATAAAACAGAAAATTGGGTAATGAAAGATCTAGGAATGAATTTTGACCAAATTTCGACGTCTGTTTTTGGACCAAATTTCGACGGACCAAACAAAGACCAATTTTCGACGTCAATGTTTGGGCTAAAAGACGGCCAGGACGGGCCGACTTGATTTAACACAAAGAAAGACGTCCAAATGATGTCTGGTGCTGGGTGGGTAATCACACAGAATATTAAATGATTTCCTGATCGGCGACAGATTGATAGGCGCTCTGCGGGTGGAATACAGCGCCGGTAGTTGGTGTCCTGGAGGGAAATCCTCCCACCGACACGGGACAACAGGTCATGGAACTGGGACCTGCTCAGCCAGAAGTACCGCTGAAAGCGGCCGTCATCCAGGCGCAGATCCTGGAGGAGTTGGTAAAACTCACCAAGCTGGGTGCGCCTCCGAAGGATCGGATGGACCCAGACACGGCGCCGAACGTGTTTACGCCGTTTTTCAGCCTTCCATAACACAAAGCGCAGCTACCCTCTCAACAAATTTCGCAATGAGACTGGAGCCGCCTGCCAAGAAGCCCCTCCCATGATGCGAATGAAGCGAGTAAACTCAAAATGTTCCAGCGTTCAACTGCTCGCGAATAGGGCGTTTCATTCGCGAACGTCACCTTTGGTGTGACCACGTTATAGTATTTTCACCCCGACAAAAATCCAGAAGATCTTTGGCAATGTCTTCAAGACACTACAAGCAACCTACCTGCACTTTGTCTGTAATTCTGTAAAGTGGGGATGCTTTTAAAAATAATGACATAAATCGATTTACATATCAGTGAACTTCTGTTTACTTAATCTAATTGATATTTGATGTGACCACCCTAGAGTATGTTTAAAGCACCTTTTGCACTAGATACACAATAGATATGATGGCAAAAGGAATGTTTGGAAATGTAAACTGATATTTCCTACTAACATAATCCAGCAAAATATAAGTAGCTGCCTTAAAACATTTTGTGGGGGTGAAAAGACTTCTGCACAGTACTGTATGTGTGTTAAAGGATGGTTGAGCTGTTTTCTCAACAGTCTATCACTGTTGTCTCAGCAGATGTTCAGATGCCCATTGAAACAGCTGCTGAAGTTTGTCCAGGTACTTGAGATTTTACATTAGAACGTAGCCATCAATGTAAGTGTATGAACTCTTATAAAATGAAAGCTTACTGAAGTATGCATTCTTATGTACAGAGAATGAGAATGAGATTGGCAACCCACGAAAAGGTCAAAAAAAGTGTGCTGGTCAACTGCTGAGGTTACAGCTGTGATGAAACATTTTAAATCACACATGACCAAAGGAAAACTGGCCACACTGACTGAATGCCAGCAGTGTAAGACTGCTGAGGATCCCGTTTTGGCAAGGCGCACTGCATATGGCAAGCCATTTTGTCATTTAACCCTAAAAAATGAGTAGTAGCCTTAAAATAGATACTAGTAAACGTCAAGGTACTAGTAACTATTCCACTAGATACTAGTACTTATTCATTAGATACTAGTACGTATTTATCAGAAACGTATACGTGTATATCAGCTACTACTTATTAGATTTATACTAGTACCTATTCACGAGATACTAGAACTTTTTTCAATAGTGATTAAAATATATTTTATTTTACTAGTAAGATTGAACTCTACAATGGCCATTCTGACAAGTCATTACATATGACAGGTAAAAAAACTATTGTGACCAGTAAGATAAGAAATGGTACAACCGTAAAAGACACTAGTGTCTAATAAATAAGTACTAATACTTAATGAATTACTATTACTGCCTATTAAATAGGTACTAGTATACATTGAATACAAATCCAGTATTTAATAAGTACAAGCATTTAATGAATACATACTATTAGTATTAAAAAGATACAAGCTATTATTGTAATACGTACTAGTCAGAAATGAGCTACTAGTACCTATTCATTTGAAGATATCTTCCACCTTAAAAGGAACTGGTGAGAATGTGTTTGGAGATATCTTGATTCAAACACATGATTGCATAAACATGAGTACCCCTCAGTCATCCAATCAGAGTTAACATACTAATGCAATGTATCCTTGGGTATCGAAGCAGCACTTCCGCCACGCTTGTCGCCATATTTGTGTCCGACATGGAAGTTAACAACATACCTATACAAGACTTAAATAACTCGATATTTGGGAAAAACACATATTATTAGTTGTGACCCTTAATTTTAGGCTATCTTCAATTATGTTTGTCCCTTACAATCTGCGAGGCGTCTGGCTAAACTTTTACGGACATTAATATCTTGTACAGAATCTATCGCTATCGCCAAACAGCGGAGAGAGAGAACATATCATTATGTCGTTGCAGGATGTGTGAACGACACCAATATGTGTTATCCAATATGTAGTATGTTAGACAAAACATCTCTTTGTGAAAACAGGACAGGTAAGTAAATAAACAACGATTATTAAACGTGTTATTTTGGGTGTTAATGTTGTCATGCTAGCTAATGTGAGCGAGTTATCAGATAAAGGGCTAATATGCCGGTAAGCTAACATTACTAACACTATTCCTCTAGTCTAGATCAAAGCTAACTAACGTTAGACTTAATGTTAGTTGAGTTTAATTGTTTTTGAACCAGGTGGGTGACGTTTCATATCGATTGGGTTTACATTCAACCAGGGGCGCAACAGCACATTTTCTGAGGGGTATGCGAGATCAGTTTTAGAAAAAAGAGTTTAGAAATTGCAACCATATATCCTATACAAATAACGTGTAGTTCACTCTCTTATAATCGACAATTGAATGGAAACTCAGCTGAGACGCGAGACCACAGTCTGCATGGAGCGGAATACATCAGATGGGGGTTTATCAATGAACAATGACAAGGTAGAGCCAGTTGCAGTAGACATGATGTTAAAAAGTAATACATTTATTAACTAATGCTGCATTTAATGGGGAACAGCAGTGTTTTTGCCGACAGGGCTGAGAGCGCGCTAACATTAGTAGCCTATTAACATTAGCTTAAGAAGTTATAACATGGTGACAAAAATACACGCAGAAATGTTTACATTTTTGTAACTAAAAATGTTTAACTATGGATGGGCATTTGTGAGTATTGTGTGTGTGTGTGTGTATGTGTGTGCGTGCAAGATCTGCCTCCGAAATAGAAAACAGATGACAGAGACAGCAGGAACGGCTAATGTTAATGACATTCGTTTTAATGTAAACAAACACGCATGTGAACACTTAAGTATATGTTGTAAAATATTACAATGGATCCGTCATTCTGCTAGTTTGGTGCCAAGAATGTTTTAAATTATACTTTTTTTTTTAAATGACCTACTTATCATTTTGTTTAAACCATACACTGGAGTTTAATATTTATTCTTGTAGTTAATATGTATGTGTTTATTTATAAGTACTATACAGTTTAGTGGTTCAAGCAACGTGTTTATTGTTGTAATACATTTCTAATTTACTTTGAGTGTTTTTTTTATTTGAAATAAACCATTAAAAAGACTATCAGTAACTAATAGTTATCGGGAGGTACTGACCACCTTAGTTATCATTATCTGCAAAATCCAATATCGGTCGATCTCTAATAAGTAACCCAGAGGTGCCATGGATCGTCGGATCACCAGAAGGTCTGGTGAAGGTGTTAGAGATTAAGTGTCCTTTCAGTGCAAAAGACCGCTTTCTACATGAATGTGTAAAAGACTCGAGGTTCTGTCTGAGAAAGACTCGAGGTTCTGTCTGAGAAAGACTCGAGGTTCTGTCTGAGAAAGACTCGAGGTTCTGTCTGAGAAAGACTCGACTGTCTGAGAAAGACTCGAGGTTCCGTCTGAGAAAGACTCGAGGTTCCGTCTGAGAAAGACTCGAGGTTCCGTCTGAGAAAGACTCGAGGTTCCGTCTGAGAAAGACTCAAGGTTCTGTCACTGTGGAAGGTGTAATGAGCCTAAAGCAAAATCACAGTTGCACTCTGGTTTTTCAAAATGTGACCCTATTTTGAACTGTGTTAAAGTTATATTCAATAAGAGTTATAAAGTTGGGCGTATCTTCTTTATACAAAGCGCATGCTTACACTCATATGCAAAAACAGGTGTAAACTGATATTACCTCATGGACGAGTGAAATGAACCAATTCTCATGTCTCTACCATGTTGTATTGCAGATATATAGGTCTAGCTTTATGGTTGCTAAGTTAACTTGTTTAGTTGCTATGGATGTGGCATGGCACCTGCCAATTGATAACACACTGAGGCACAAGTGAAATGAATTTACCCTCATGTCTCCATAACTATATTTGGAATGTTGCCTGTGACTGGTTGGTACGAATATGCGTTATTACACCCTAGATGCACATATG
>VCII01000911.1:0-41601 GCA_006030095.1 Triplophysa siluroides
CGAGTAGGAAGAGCAAAATTTTCTTCTATTTCTAACGGCCGGTCATGTCCTGCTGTACCGGGGGACCTGCCAACAGTTTCTTGGCCCCCAGCCCCGGGGTTGACTTAGTTAAAAAATAGGTACGAGTTATGCATGGGTCAGACGGTGGTTCTACAGTGACTGCACGGTTGGATGGCAGGGGGGAAGAATCAGAGACGCCCATCTATTGTGTGTCTGAGTAGGTGTTTCATAGAGATAAACCCAGGACCCTTGGGGTTTGCCACCACAAATATTTTGGGCCCAGGGCATGCACCACAACGAGGCCCTGTTGTGGTGTAGAGTAGATAAAGCAGGACCGGAGGTGATTCTTGTCCACGAAGCGTTTCCCCGTTCTCGGGACCCTTAACGGCCACGGGGAGGCCGCTCGCCTCTCGCTCCCCTGGAGACCAATTATTCGGCTGTCCGGCTTTCGGTGGATAAAGCCACAGAGGTCCCGGCGGCTTAGCTCCTGATCCCGGTGGTTTTTTGTTTACTGCCCGGCTGCTTGAATTTAAGGGGGCGGCGGGGGGGCGGGGATGGGGGCGGACAGCACGGGGGGGCGTGCGGCCACCCAAGTGAGGGGGAGAAGAACCAAGTTCCAACAAAGGGTACGGGGGCTCAAGAACACCTGGAACCAGCGGGAGATAACCAGGAGGGGTGGGAGTCCGGGTACGTCCGCGTAAAGATACGGCTCCTGGCGTTACTCACGAGCCTGCTCAGCGGGGAAGGGAGTGTTGGGCCCGTCAGCCGCAGTCACTTGGGCGGAGCAGTGTCCCACGTTCAGACTCCTCTGGACGAGTTCAACTTTGCCGTGAAGAATCTTGCTGTCGACCTGAGATGTGGCATTCGTTTGGTGTATGTCTGATTTAGATATTCATTGTACCACAAATGTCATTCATTATCTGACAAATGCTTGAATTAATTGTCTTAATTTTTTATTCATAGGCGTGTTATGGAGCTTTTTACTGTTGACTGGACTTTGTCTAGAAAGCTCCGGATACCCGCCATCAGCCGACTGCAGAAAGTGCACAATGTCGACATTGCACTACAGGTGCTGAAAGACAAAGGTGTTGACCTTCGAGACGAATACGGTGAGACATCCGCATTTCACGTGCCATCTTTGCTTCTGGATGGCAAGGTAAACTAGACTTCCTCTGTAATAATTAATATTTTGATCTGAAAGGAATTTTTTTTTGTTTTGTAGGTGCGACCATTGACTCAAGAGATGTTGTGGATGGACACCGAGAGAAAACCCTTAACCTCCTGTGGAAAATCATATTTGTCTTTCAGGTACTTACCAAAGCTGTCTATACAGTACTGTACAGACCATAATGTCAAATAACCACTGTTCAAATAATTTGAATCATTAAATCATATTTGGCCGATGCTTTTATCTAAAAGTGTACCTTGAAACTGGACTGATAAAAAGAAAAACACAACCTAGTAATCAAAAGTCATGTTTAAACATGTTTAAATTCTGATCTAATCCTGTCTTTATAGGTTGAAGTGATGCTTGATGAGAACCACCTTAAAGAAGAAATCAGTTTTCCTACGGAAAACCTGGAGAACCAAACAGAAATTGGCCTCATTGATCGCTAACAAAGGAGCCGTTGTGACAAAAATGAAGACGAGACATGCGTTCGTACATCCCAGTCAGAAAGTAACACTGCTGCTCGACTGGGTCAACGCTGTGTGTGAGTTCTACAATTTAAAGGTGAGTCAACTTAGAGGAACGGTACACCCCAAAATATAAAATCCTTCTAAAACATTAGTCCAATTTCTGCGTAGTACTTACAATATCTTTGCATTGTTTTTGCAGGCTGAAAACTTCACCGTGTCATTCTCAGACGGCCGTGTCCTTTGCTATCTTATCCATCATTACCACCCCGGCCATCTCCCGGCAGAGAACATTCAACACAAAACAACAGACCATAGAATGTGGTCAACGCGGAAAAGTGGAGCTCAATATCTCCACGAGCGATTCCGACAGCTCCTTTGATACCTTCCCTTCAATGCAAGGTGGTACATATTTATTTTTCATCTGATAATTCTTGTTATATCCAACCATTTTTAAGGAAGTTCTCCCCCCCCAAAAAAGTTGCAATTTGCTTATCATACATACTGTATACTTTCTTGTCTCTTGTCAACCATCCCATCTAAAAATAAATGTTTAGTGAATTATTTCTTTAATGGTTTGATAATTTGTCTTAACTGTATCTATTATACCTGAAACCTCAGATTCTCCATTGCTGGACTTCAAAGAGCTACTTGAGAATGAGAGAAGTAACTTTCAGTTGGTGAACACAGCCGTGTCTTATCTTGGAGGAGTTCCTGCCATGATAAATCCAGAGGACATGTCCAACACGATCCCAAATGAAAAGGTAAAATTATTTTTATTCTTTTTTACGTGTTGGGTTAGCAACAACAAAATAACTGTTGAAGCCCTTAACGTCAAATCAATTATATAATTTTTACGTGTCTTCATCCAGGTGGTCACATGTTACCTCTCTTTCTTTGTGCTCGTCTCCTGGATCTCCGCAACGAAACGAGAGCGGCACGGGTCATCCAAGATGCATGGAGAAGATACAAGCTACAGAAGGACATTGAGCTTAATAGGGTAAGAGTACTGTTCTTTAACATTACCTTGATGAGAACTTAGTTGGATTATTTCTTACATCGGATTTGCCTGTACGTACAGCAAAAGAACCTGGCTGCCGCTAAAATTCAGGCCCTCGTTCGGAGGTTTATTCTGAAGAGGCGTCTGATCCGACAGAATAAGGCAGCCATCGTGATCCAGACGTCCTGGAGGGGACACGCTGCACGTGAAACATTGAGAATGCTGAAACAAGAAAAACAGTTTGCTCTTCAAAATGCAGCCGCAACTCTAATTCAGGTATGTTCAAGATTTCAGGATTTGTCATGTCAGGTATGCTCAAACGTCATACAATAATTTGAAAAATGCAAAATGGAACTTTATAAAGAAATCTTGATTTTTTTATTTAGGCAGTGGTTCTCATACTTTTTTGCTGTAAGGCCCCCTTTGTGTAGAATGCATCGCTTGGCGCCCCCCCCAAATAAAGATTTATAATTTTAATTAAACCAAAAACATATTCATAAGTTTATACAATGCTGAAACGTCACTTCCTTTGCTGGGCTTATTTTACTGATGTTTGATGCATAAAATCGGATACATTTCTAGATTTTATAAAATGCCACAAAATCTGTGACCCCCTGGATCCATCTTGGGGCCCGCCAGGGGGACCCGGCCCCAGTTTAAGAACCACTGCGTTAAGGGACTAAAATAGCTTTTTTATATTTTCTTTTTATTCATTTTAAAGTGGAGTATTATCTCTGGAAAAACACATTTTCTTGCCATTCCACAGAAAACTTACAAGGCTTGGAGGGTTCGAGCTCTCCTCAGGAAAAATCATGCTGCCTCTCTAATCCAAACAGCTTTCCGGAAATGGCATGTGAAAAAAGTTACAGAAAGACACAATGCCGCCATACGGATTCAGTCGTGGTACAGAATGCAGCGTTGTAAAAAACATTACATGGAGTTGAAATGGAAAGCAATCTGTATTCAAGCAAGGTTCAGAGGTCACCATCAAAGACTCAAGTTTCAGACATTAAAGAAAAGACATCTTGCTTCAGTCATCATTCAAAGTGCGTTCCGAGCTTATCTTGTCAGGCGACAGATATTTAAGATGGAACAAAATGCTGTTTTAATTCAGAGGTGGTTCAAAGCTTGCGTCCTAAGAAAAGCAGAGCGCAAGAGGTACTTGAAGATTAAATCTGCCGTTATTACTCTGCAAGCAGCTTTCTGTGGATGGAAGGTCCGTCGAGAACTGGCTCAACGCCGCCAAGCTGCGCTTCAGATTCAAACTGCTTTCAGAAGGTTTTTGGCTCGGAAGAGCTTTAGTTGTTTGAAAACATCAGTCATTATTCTTCAGCAGAGATACAGAGCTAAAGTTCTTGGAAACAAGTTAAGACTGGAATATGATGCTCTTAAAGTTGCTTCAGTGACCATTCAGGCAGCCTGGCGAGGAAGAACTGTGAGAAGGAAGATACGTCTTCTACACAGGTGTGCTGAAATCATTCAGTCACACTATCGTCGATATGTGGGGCAGGCACAGTTTATGAAATTGAAACAGGCTGCTGTTGTCATTCAAAGACAATGTAGAGCTTTCAGAGAAGGAAAGAAAGCACACGGTGAATACATCGAAATGAAAAGAGCGGCCATTGTGCTTCAGAGTGCTTATCGTGGCAGAAAAGCAAGAAAAGAGATTCAGCGGCAAACCCAAGCAGCCATTTTGATTCAGTCAAGTGTGAGGGGTTACATTTGCCGTGGCACGTTTTTAGCTCAAAAATTCTCTGCCGTTGTCATTCAGCAACGCTATCGGGCTTTTGCACTCGGACAGTCGCAAAGAGTCTGTTACTTGCAGCTGAGGCAGTCAGCTATAACGCTACAGCTATATATCGGGCTCCAAAATCAGACGCACCCCCCGACCGAGCCCCTGCAACTAACCCCCCCCCCCCCACCAGCCGGCCCCAACTAACCAAGCCCCCGGATGTCCCACCTCGCCACAAGTACCCGCCATCCCTATCACATCCGGAAGAGCCCAAGCCCCCAAAACCCCCCCCCCCCCCCACGCAGATGAACAATCCCAAGTCATACAGTCACCTTCAGAGGAATGAAAGTTCGCAGCAGCGAAAATCTCAGCACGGCCCCCATTTCCGTGGCCCATTTACAAACGCAAAAATTCCAGAACAACAGTGGGGCATCATGGTAGTAGGGGGGTTGGGGCACCAACAGTAATACAAAAAAATCCAGTCCATGAAAAAAGCTGCCAAACGTGGCCGTCAGGAAGGAGGGACGATGGAAGCAAAAAACCCATACAGTCGGACAACGCTTAGGCCGCCAGACAAGACACCCAACGAGCCCACAAAATTCCGGCCACCCCCAGAGCTTGGGCGCCAGGCAACAACGTAGGTATGTTGGGTGCAGGAACAGCTTTTGCTTTTTTTGTCATTACTGTTTTCTACCCCCGGGGGAATGAGAATAAGAAAAGGACCTAAAAGCACTAATCAGGCCACGAATTCAAGCGTGAACCCCCACGCCCCCAGAACCAGCGGCGTTATTCCCCCAAAGACGACTTGGCCCCCCTAAGAAGATGCACGGATACCGGTGTCAGTCCCCTAAGAACTCACGCCAATTCAGGCCCCCCCCCCCCCCCCCCCCCCCCCCCCCCCCCAAGCCCCGCTAGCAATCCGCACTCCCCACAATCATTCAAAGCGGGCCCCCCGGCTTACAAAACAGGAGGGTGATTTGTTTCATCCGATTTGCTGTGTTTGTCTGTATTTATTATTTGGGTTTTGAGGAGGTTCGGAGAGATTATTTCTAATGTCAGGGCTGTTGTTTTCCAAGCAGGGTTTTAATAGGAATTCGCACAGGAGGGCACGGGCCGCTACCTCATTTTTTTATTTTATTGTGGGTGTTGGGTTATGGGGTGTTTTGAAATTGAATTGGCTGTTGTTTTCACAGAAAATTAGAGCTTGATTAGAGAAGGAAAGCAGGGAATACATTGTCAATGACAAGGGGCCTTCAGATGCTTATCGGGCAGCAGAAAAAGAAAATCCCCCCCCCCGCGCCCCCCCCCCCCCCCCCCCCGTGTGAGGGGCCGTGCCGCGCGACAGCCCAAAACTTCTCTGCTGTGTCCCCCCCCCCCCGCTATCCGGGCTCCCCACTCGGACAGTCCCCCCGAAGATCCTGTTACTTGCCCCTGAGCAGTCACCTCCCCGGTGCTATATATCGTGGCTCCAAAACACAGGGACTACATAAGACGAGAGCAGCAAGCTGCAACTATTATCCAAAGCTCAGTTCCAATGCATAAGGTACGGATTTCTTTTCTCGCCACAAAGTATGCCGCTATCATTATACAGCAGAGATACAGAGCCTACAAAACTGGCAAATCTGTGCAAGACTCTTACTCGCAGATGAAAATGCCACTGTAGTCATACAGTCAGCCTTCAGAGGAATGAAAGTTCGCAATCGCTTGCGAAAATCTCATCAAGCTGGGCAGTTATTCAAGCGCATTTCCGTGGCCATTTACAACGCAAAAAGTTCCAGAAACAACAGTGGGCCGCATCAGTACTACAGGAGCGATTCAGGGCAACCGTTACAAGTAATGATGCAGTGAAGAGATACGCAGCCATGAAAAAAGCTGCTCTATGTATCCAGTCAGCGTTCCGTGGAATGAAGGTCAGAAAGCAGATTGCAGAATGCCGGAAATCTGCCATAATAGTCCCAGAAGACATACAAAGCGTACAAGCAACGCCGTGACTATGTTTCGCTCAGAAATGCAACCCTGCGTATTCAGCGACAGTACAGAGCGATAATAAGTGCAAGGCAACAACGTAACAGGTATTGCTCATTGCGAACAGCTGTCATTACTTGCAGTCTGTGTACCGGGGAATGAGAATAAGAAAAGATACGCAAAAGACACGAATCAGCCACCGTGATTCAGGCGTGGTTAAGGATGTACAGAACCAGTGAGTGACGTTCCAAGCCATGAGACTGGCTGCGTTGGTCATACAGAGACGATACAGGTGTCATCTAAGAAAAGATGCACGTGATAACTTTTTGAGGCTGCGGCGTAGTGCAACGACAATTTCAGGCGATTTACAGAGGGAATCGAACACGCCGCAATATTGCTACAATGCATCACTCCGCCACAATCATTCAAAGAAGGTTCCTTGCTTACAAAACAAGGAAGTGCTTTTTGTCCATCCGATCTGCTGTAGTAGTCTGTCAGCGATATTATCGGTCTGCTTTGGCTGCAAGGAGCGATCGGAGAGATTACCTTTCTAAATGTCAGGCTGTTGTTAAAATCCAAGCAGGTTTCAGAGGAATGCAGGTCCGCCGACAAATCCACAGAGAGCACGTGGCCGCTATCCTCATTCAGTCACACTATCGTCGATATGTGGGGCAGGCACAGTTTATGAAATTGAAACAGGCTGCTGTTGTCATTCAAAGAAAATGTAGAGCTTTCAGAGAAGGAAAGAAAGCACACGGTGAATACATCGAAATGAAAAGAGCGGCCATTGTGCTTCAGAGGCTTATCGTGCAGAAAAGCAGAAAAGCAAGTCCAAAGCATTTTTTTTCAGTCAAGTGCAGGGCATTTGCCGTGGCACGTTTTTAGCTCGAAAATTCTCTGCTGTTGTCATTCAGCAACGCTATCGGGCTTTTGCACTCGGACAGTCGCAAAGAGTCTGTTACTTGCAGCTGAGGCAGTCAGCTATAACGGTACAGGCTATATATCGTGGCTCCAAAATCAGACGACAACTAAGACGAGAGCAGCAAGCTGCAACTATTATCCAAGCTCAGTTCCGAATGCATAAGGTACGGATTTCTTTTCTCGCCACAAAGTATGCCGCTATCATTATACAGCAGAGATACAGAGCCTACAAAACTGGCAAATCTGTGCAAGACTCTTACTCGCAGATGAAAAATGCCACTGTAGTCATTCAGTCAGCGTTCAGAGGAATGAAAGTTCGCAATCGCTTACGAAAATCTCACCAAGCTGCGGCAGTTATTCAAGCGCATTTCCGTGGCCATTTACAACGCAAAAAGTTCCAGAAACAACAGTGGGCCGCATCAGTACTACAGGAGCGATTCAGGGCAACCGTAGCAAGAAATGATGCAGTGAAGAGATACGCAGCCATGAAAAAAGCTGCTCTTTGTATCCAGTCAGAGAATATAAATCAGAGAAAAGAAGACATAAATCTGCCATAATAGTCCAGAAGACATACAAAGCGTACAAGCAACGCCGTGACTATGTTTCCCTCAGAAATGCAACCCTGCGTATTCAGCAACAGTACAGAGCGATAATAAGTGCAAGGCAACAACGTAACAGGTATTGCTCATTGCGAACAGCTGTCATTACTTTGCAGTCTGTGTACCGGGGAATGAGAATAAGAAAAGAGATACGCAAAAGACACGAATCAGCCACCGTGATTCAGGCATGGTTAAGGATGTACAGAACCAGAGTGACGTTCCAAGCCATGAGACTGGCTGCGTTGGTCATACAGAGACGATACAGGTGTCATCTACTAAGAAAAGATGCACGTGATAACTTTTTGAGGCTGCGGCGTAGTGCCACGACAATTCAGGCGATTTACAGAGGGAATCGAACACGCCGCAATATTGCTACAATGCATCACTCCGCCACAATCATTCAAAGAAGGTTCCTTGCTTACAAAACAAGGAAGTGCTTTTTGTCCATCCGATCTGGTGTAGTAGTCTGTCAGCGATATTATCGGTCTGCTTTGGCTGCAAGGAGCGATCGGAGAGATTACCTTTCTAAATGTCAGGCTGTTGTTAAAATCCAAGCATGTTTCAGAGGAATGCAGGTCCGCCGACAAATCCACAGAGAGCACGTGGCCGCTATCCTCATTCAGTCCCACGTGAGAAAAGCGTATTGTCAAGTTGCGCTTCCAGAGACTTCAATGGGCAGTCAATACTGTTCAGCGACGTTTCAGAGCTATTCAAATAGTGAGGAGTGAGATGGCAGTGCTGAAGGAAAAGAAGAACGCAGCTTTGATTCTGCAAGCTGCGTATCGTGGCATGAAGTCCAGACAAACATTTAAGCGAATGCATGAGGCTGCCACCGTCTTTCAAACAGCTTTCAGGGCTTGCAGCGCTCGCAAGCGGTACCTTGCCATGAAATACGCCGCCATAGCCATTCAACAAAGGTACCGTGCAGGAAACGCTGCCAAGACGCAGAGAACGCGTTTTCTTGAAATGCGTCAAGGTGCCATTGCTCTTCAAGCATGCTTTAGAGGCCGCAAAGTTAGGAGGACGCTTCTGTTTCAGCATCAGGCTGCTGTTTTGATTCAGTCGTACTTTAGAAGACACAAAGAGATAGTTAAGTTCCAAGCCATGAGGTTGTCTGCAAACATTATCCAAAGCCATTTTCGGTCGCACATTCGAGCCAAAGCGGATCGTGAGAAGTTTCTACGTTTGAGAAAGTCTGCAGTAGTCATTCAGGCAGCTTTTAGAGGACACTCTGTCAGGAGACGGTTAACAGAAATGCAAAGGGCGTCTATCATTTTACAGGCTGCCTTTCGAATGCACCAGCAAAGATCTGCGTTTAGGAGACAGATTTGGGCAGCAAGAGTTCTCCAGCGGAGATTCAGAGCTTTGAGGCTCAGAGATGAGCAAATCAAGAGATACCTGCAGGTTAAGAATGCCACCATATCCCTGCAGAAGTCCTTTAGAGCCATGAAGGAAAGACAACTGTTGAGACGGACAAACGCTGCAAGAACCATCCAGTCCTACCTGAGGACGTCTCTCCAACGAAAACGATTTTTAAAAGAGAAATCTGCAGCGATCGTGATTCAGTCTGCGTACAAAGGCTATCGCACTAGAGTTCGGCACACTAAGATTCAAGAAAGCACGGCGTGCATTCAAAAGTGGTATAGATCTCGTAAACTGGTCAACAAGGAGAGGAATGGTTTCTTGGTTGTTAAACAAGCTACGCTAACGTTGCAATCTGCCCTGCGTGGAATGCTTGCGAGGAGGCTCGCAAGAAGAATTAAGGCTGCTATCAAGATCCAGTCCGTGTTGCGTATGCATGTATACCGTAGGCACTATGTGAGTCTCCGCTCAAGTGTGGTAAAGATGCAAGCTCATTACAGAATGCTGGTGGCCCAACGAAGATACCGCAGTTTGCAGGCCGCAGCTGTTACTCTCCAAAAGCGTTACAGGGCTCAGAGGGCAAAAACAGAACAGAGATGTAGTTACCTCAAGACCCTTCATAGCTTAACAATCCTCCAGGCCAGAATACGTGGGCACATCGAGTACAGAAGATTTCACAGAAAGAGGACAAGCGCCATTACGATTCAGGTAGTTGCTATGCGTTTCTTTGCAATTCTGAAAATCAACTAGTGGTGACCACTGGCATCTTGAGATGTTTCTGGAAGGGCCAACTTTGTTTCTTATTTCTTAAACAGGCACATTACAGAGGAATGTTAGAGAGACGCAAGTTCCAGCGACTCAGGCAATCCGTATGTGTTATACAGAAACATTACAGGGCCTTCAGACTCTGCCAGAAAGAGCGTGCACGCTTCCATCAGCTACGACGGTCTGCTGTTGTGATTCAAGTAAGCCCAAATATGTCTGTTCAGGTGTCAACCATTTTAACCAGTAGTCAGTTTAGGTGTCTGTTAAGGGTACTTGAGCATTTGTTTTGTCTTCATTTAACCTTAGAGAGCATTTCGGACTTATCAAGACAGACAACGTGCTGTCAAAAAACAAGCTGCCTGTAAAATTCAGACCTGGTATCGTGGATGCCTTGCTAGGCGAAACTACATCCTAAAACGGGCTGCTATTACAACCATCCAACGGTGTATTCAAGCAAGACTCCAACGTTCAAGGTAAATCATATTTAGTTTTTAAGTGTATGTGTGCCATTGATGGTAGTCAGAGTATGACCATTTTATCTCCCTTTAAGATTCCAGGTGATCCAGCGCAGTGTCCGGATCATTCAACAAAGATGGAGGGAAACTGTGAAAGCCAGGAAACAGCGATCTGACTTCCTGAGGTTTAGAAAGTCTGTTATATGTGTCCAGGCTTTATGGAGGGGAGTGCTTGTGAGAAAGTCCTTTCAAATGGTAAGTTTTCTGTTTGAGGAGTAAACTGTAACTTTAGGAAAAGTTGAGTGTTTTTACAATTAAATTGGACGTACAAAAAAATATGCTTTGTATAAATTCCAGTAAAGCAAATGGCTTGTGCAATTTTGAAGTTGCTCTGTAAACACACAAAGTCTAAAGTGTTTTGGGACACATTCTGGTTTGACCTCATTGTCGGTAAATCTTTCCATGTCGGGAAACAGTTTTCAAAGTCCATTAGTTCACAAAGGGGTTGTTGTCCTGATTAAAAACTTCTATTGATTATACTGTGTAGTTTGTTTGTTGCCAAGTATTTGTTTTCCCTCTGATACTCAGTCCTTTCCTTGACTATATGTTAATACATGGGTAAACTGCTCCATTTATTATTATGGTCTGTAAATTCACCTTAAAAAAGACAGCTTTTTGATGTGAACTTTGTTTTTTTAAGTAAAATCAAGAAAAGTCAAAAGTTACTTGAACTTAAAATGTATTCAACTGTTTTAAAAAAAATGAGGTTGCATTCTGTGTTACTTATCAAAATAATAGCAAAATCAAACTTTGTTTTATGAGTTCAAGTAAAAAAAATTTTAGCATGACTTTTATAGCACATCATTTTTACAGTGTTTGGTATTATACTAGTCTTGCAAGGGTCTTGCAAGTTTGTTTTCTATGTGCCTCAAAAGACAGAGATGTGGACATCTCAGAACAGTATCTGTATACTTTTACAACTTCATATTTAAAATATTCATATATCACGAAATTTGTCCTATAAATCTGTTAAGCAAGCAAATAAAGGCTGCGGTAAAGATACAATCAGCTTTCAGAGGCTTTACCCAAAGACGAGAGTATAACCGGCAGAGAGCCGCCGTCACAATTCTCCAGCGACGTTTCCGTGCCTTGCAGTTAGCCAGAGCTGAACGAGAAAATCTCAGGAGGCGACATGATGCCGCTGTCTGTCTTCAGGCCGCGTGTCGTGGTTGGCTCGGAAGACGACAGGCAAGTTGACGTTTACCAATACCCATTTATGTTAATACTAGAAACATGCATGAATATTGGACTAATCAAAGTTAATCAGTACTCAATTCTGTGATTAACAAGGTGTCCAGAAAAATCTTTATTTGCTTGTAGTGAAGCTGACAAAAACGTTTTTATTTGGATATTTTTTGGAGTTCTTGCTAATGTAATAATTTGACATGGACATTGAGTTGTTTCTATAGTACAGTCATTTATGAAGATGAAGATGCTAAAAAGTTGCAGAACATTTACTTTATCTACCAAATTGATTTGCAGATAAAAAAATAGCATGCGCTGCGAGGCGTCACCGCTTCACAGCTGCAGTGTTCCATCATCTCTGTGCAATAAGGATTCAGAGAGCTGTCCGTGCACACTGGGCTCTTATATCAGCCAAGAGGCAGATGTCTCTGGTCCTTTACATCCAGGTACACCTGACTCCCTCACATGCATTTTCAGACAGACTTTGGTTTATTCTTCTTGCAAAAAATTGAGCCTCATTACTAAAATCACCACAAATCTTAGCCAAAGGTAACATTTTTAAATAACAGGTAGGCTGTAGTTACATAAACTATGATTTGTTGGTTGCATGTTCAGTTCATTTTTTTATAGTTCTTTGCACATGTTTGCATTCCACTAAATGTATATTAATAAGGATGACAAATGAAAAGGAAAAACAAGAAATTGGAAAATGTACAATGAAACCTTAGAATAAAGACAAAAGACAGATATTTGAATTGTGTGTTTTATCATCTGCATTTCTCTCCTGTCCAGCAATGTTTTAGGGCAAAGCTGCAAAGAAAGACGTATCTCCAAGATAGACAAGACATTATCAAGACACAGAGAGCAGTGAGAACTTGGTTAAATCATCGAAACCAAGCAGCCACCACAATCCAACACGCAGTCAAACAGTTCCTTCTGAGCCAACGCAAGGAAAGGCTGCAGCGTGGAATAATAAAAGCACAGGTATGGTGTTTGTCAGTAGTTTTACAGCAGCAACTTTTATTTCATTTTTCTACTAAAATACTGTTCAGTTTCAGTGTTTATATCTGATTCGTGTATATATATATATGGGTATATGAAAGGTTTGAGTCTTCGTCATTGTCAATTCACACTTTTTTAATCTTATTTTTTTATAAGGCACTCTGGAGGGGTCATTGTTCAAGAAAGCTTCATGACACACACAAAGTCATCTCTGTCAGGCGACGTTTCAGAGAAGTAAATCGAAACGTAAAGGAAGAGGACAAACTGTGTAACAAGACCACGGCAGCGCTGAGCTACCCTGCTCGGATATCAAAACTATGCGTACATTCTCGCCGCCTTAAAACATTTGGGTAAGACAGTTTTCTCGCAGTCAAGAGGTTAAATATGTCATAACGTGATGACTGATGTGTTTTTTTTTTGTCATGGTTAAAGAAACGGCCACCAGACTTTCTCCAAGGTGCTGCGAACGCCTCGTAGAAAGCGGAGCGACGCGCACCATCTTTATTTTGATGAGGAGCTGTAACAGAAGCGTGCCTTCGATGGAGATCATCACCTTATCCATACAAGTCCTTCTCAACTTATCCAAAGTATGTTTTCTTTTATGGCTGTCAGTGGACTAGCATATGATGCAAAACCAAAAACAGGATTTAAAATATTTAGAAACCATATCTGCGCAAATCAATATTTGCTAAGATCAATCCTCAAATACTCTTTCAGCGCTACAATTATGAGTACTAAGTTAAAATAGTGACTCTTTAACAACCTCTGTTCTTTTGTTTTTGTTCTTGCAGTACCACCGAACTATTGATGCAGTTTACGGTGTGGAGAACTCTGTAGAAACGCTGCTGGATCTCCTGCAGATCTACCGTGAGAAGGCTGGAGACAAGGTGGCAGATAAAGGCGGAAACATCTTTACCAAGGCCTGTTTTCTTCTGGTTCTCTTGGTCCAGGATGAAAGGAGAGCAATGGTGGGTCATTTCTTAAAGGACTTTCCCAGCTTTTGTAGAAGTTAAGCTCTACTAAATCTGTGGCATAATGTCGATTATCAAAGCAATAATGAAATAATGTTCTGTGGTAGTCAGTAGTTGCATAAATTCATGTCATTGTTTTGATGTTCTGGTGTGTAGGAGGTGCGGAAGCTTCCCAAGGCTTCAGATCGCATTCGCAGCATCTGCCGTCTCACGCTTCGAAAATGCAAGATGGATGCTGAGAGAACCAAGGTCAAACAGAAAATGAATGCCTCGCTTAACGGAAGTTTCCTTCTCCAAGCTACTCTCCTCGTAAATCAAAACCAGTTGCCAGGTATGTCTCTGCATATTTGCCCTCAAGAAAATAAGTTTTATGATGCATTTCTATAGATGCTTATGTCTGTGATTCTTGTTTTCGTCATTGCCCTTCCGAAACTTTGGATGTCCAAAAACACTTAAATGGTTAAATACTTGCAAAACCGAGTGACAAACATTAATTGATTATTTAATTATGATTTATGGACAAAATATGAAGGTGCAAGGTTTCAGAAGGACAGCAGAGGTTTGCTGGTTTGTGTTGCACAAATGTTTGTTCAACATATCAACTTTGATATCTTTCAGGTTTGTGCCAGACTGGGTCTTGCGGCGTGACAAAATGAAGGACATTGTGGACCCTCTGCGTGCTATTCAGATGCTGGCAAACGCTCTGGCTCTAGTGCCTTGAAAATATTTGCAAAGCTGTGTGTTGACCGTGTAAACTGAGTGTTTCACCACATTGACCTGTACATATTTTGTTATGTATATTTTTAATGCCTTGTTGTACCTCTCAAATGCTTCTTGTGGATATTTGTTTTATTAATGCATATATGTAGTATGTATAGTCTCTGTTGAGACTTCATATTATATTTGCTTTGAATGATGTAAATAGGTGGTGTAGTTGGGGATTGGTTTAATTTTTGTATGCGCTGTAATTGAACATTAAAATAGTGCCACAACTTTTCACAGCTGTCCTGGTACCAGTTTGTTTGAACATTTTCAATGGCAAATAAGAGAAATGTTCAATAACAATTTGTCTTAAATCAGCATCCCTAGATTAAAATTTGTGTTTTAATAATCCCAAAACTTTGAGTTTAAAAACCCCCAAATGAAAATGAATTTATATCGATTACAGACATGTTTTATTCATTGTAAGAATATTTACTTATTTTATAGTCCTTTTAGAGCTTGACTGATGAGGTTACTTTTAATTGTTTTAAGTGGCTTTCTGGTAACATTTCTCTTTTTTCACACGATAGTTGAAATTGACCTTTTGATTCAAACATTTTATATTTCATTCACACTCAGGCAAAGCCATCTTGCCATTTTTACACTGTTGTCTGAATTGAACACTGTTTCCTTTCTTATATTTGCCCCTCTTACACATATGATATGATCCATGTGCGGAATGTATTCTTGTTCTTCCACCGTACATTAATTCTATATGAATTTCTACCTGACGGTGCTGAAACAAAACCCAACAAGCAAACACTATCTTCGTGAAACATTTCAGTAATAATTGCAAGACTCATTCTGACCAAAACTTATCTTATGTATAAGAATTAAAATACTTAAAAAAGATCAAAAGGGTTGGTCAACGGCACAGAGGTCAAGATTTTGGGGTATATTTTTAGCTTAGTCCACTGTAAGGATGATTTTAGTGGTGAATATGACAATGTATCAATAAATCAGTACTTACGTATACACTTAAACTGTTCTCTCCAGGTGCCTTGCTGACAGATCACGAATGGGTCCCCCTCCATTACGTATGTTTGAAAGCAGGCGTATTCAACTTGGTTCCCTAAACTATATTTAGTTATTTTTGGATCCAGGAATTGTTTTGTATCTGCTTTCATATGGGTCAAGGTTGGAGGTGGCCCGCATGTAGTTTCCACTAAAAACAAATTACATCTTCATTTTCATGACTTTATTTCTTAGATTGTCTTAGCAAAGTATTAATGTTTAAATATGACTAGTTCTGGTGCAGATGCAAATCACTATATGCACATGAAAAATAAGTTGTTGTAGCATAGAGCTCGGAGATACAGTACATCAACAGAGCTTTAATATAATGCTTGAAGGTCTGAATATTTGTATGTTGGAGATGTTCTATGACATCACATATGTTTTTTGATTATTGAAGGTAGCAATGAACTAGATTTCATTAAAGTGTGTTATGGGAGTTAATGCATATCAATCAAATCTACTTGAATGGTTGCTAATGCATTAAGGCAATGTTAGTGATTCTTAGTGCGTTGCTGTTGTCTGATTTTTAACGGCACTAAATAACCAAAAAAACAAGCTACATGTTGCCTTACCTACACATGAGGGAAATGGGCTGCTCCATTGTCCAGCTTCCTGGCAGGTGATGACATCTGGTCCTTGTAAAATAAGTCCCTGAACACATGAAACCTTTAACCCTGTCGCCAGGCATGTATACAACCCCAGGATGAGGGCATCCCTCTATGATCATGTTTGCGAGGTTTGCAACACACGCTGTTTCTATTAAACATAAATGTTTGGTCATTCTAGTGTTTGAATTACTGATTTATTTCCTTTTATCTGCTGAGTGGTGTTTTTGTCTTTACCTAAACATTTTGGATATGGGTAGTCCCACTTTCCATTCGACTGGCATTCGATTGTTCGTTGGCCGTACATCTTCAAGTTGACATCAGTGCATTTGAAAACTAAGACATGTCCAGGTAGATAAGGTGCAGGAATACCTGGATGTCCCATTAAAATCTGAACATTACTGAGTTCTTGGTCCTGACAGGTGACTTCTGTAGAAATGAAGAAAATGTTTGTAGTTTTATTCAGTAAACAGACAGTATATGAACACACATTTTGTGGCAGATATAATATATTACAATTCAAAGTTATGAAATCATACTCGAAGGCACTGTATTTGACCCATGTATACTCTGTTGATTTTGCAATGTTTCATGTTCATATAGCGTTAGCTTACCTTCAGCCTTTGCCGACATGTTCATCATGACAATAATATATAGAAGAATGATAGATATCTTACAGTTTTTCATTTTTAGCTGTAAAACATTAAAATAGTTTATGATTTAGTGTGGTTAACAAATGTGTAATTTATTTGTTAAATCCCCATCTTTATGACACAAAATCAAAGGTTTTGTTCATTTAATTTATTTCAGAAGTGACTAAATACAGTCATTTTATAATGTACAGCAGCAATAAACAAGTACAATGTCCCCTAAAACAAAGGTCATTACCTTTTTTGTAGGAGATCAGTCATAAACAGAGCTAAACTCAGTAGTCTTATATGAGTTGTTCAAGCCTAGCAGTTAAATTGTTATAAATATTTCTTAGTGGAATTCAAGCCTAAAATTGGCAGTTAAATGAAATAAATAGTTACTGCAGAACTTAATGATCTGATTTTGGGCTTGAATTCCACTAAGAAATATTTATAACAACAAACTGGGAATCATAAAATAACCACAATAATCAAACATCCTATTTTGATGGTGATGACATATATGTTTTGGGCAGACTGTCCCTTTAATATAAAGCAGGTGTATGTGAGCCATATCGTCATGTCGTACTATCGGTAACTATGGTACAGCTACCTACACTGGGCATGCGCACTTCAATACCACATCACTTTTGTCACGATGAATACATTTGATTAATATGTATTATTATTGTAAGGTTAGGTTTAGGGTTGGGGTAGGTGTAGGAGTTAGCTAATATAATTTATTGTAATTATATGGCGAGATTTTGCACCACTTCCGGTCGTAACTCTAGAGTAACCGGAAGGAAATTTCCCTTTTTATGCACCTGTCGTGATTAGTTTGCACATGCGCATTGTTGGTGGGCTCAAATCCTCATGAAAGAAAAATATTTAGGTGATATTACTGTATGTTACGTGATTTTGAATGTAAAAAAAGGCTCACTCATCAAATTCATCTATACATATATTTTCCTCCTCTCATTCGCTTCAACAGAGGATGATGGGAAATGTAGTTTGGTCGCAAGCCTGTCAGAGTAAATAATTTGTGTTTTGTGGCGATTGTGTTCTTCATAAACACTAACGGAATTGCGTATAATCTACTTTGTACTGTCAGCTTTCGATACTTTTTATGGACGAAAATCCTAATGCGTCCGTTCATACTATTTCCCCACGATTTTGTGGGATGTTCGTGCATGGTAAATACGACCAGCGCAACGTGACGTAAACGCAGCATTAACGTCCTCTTCATATGCATTGGAAATCAGAAGTGTTCACATCGATCATATTCTTCAAAATCCGTTTGGTGAAAGGTAAGCTTTGAGTTTGCTTTCCTGTGAATTCAACTTTATTTCATCTGACCATGAAAGTGAACCTTGTTTGTTGTTTTAATCGATTTGTCGGTTTATAATTAACGCGTTTTGGTGCTTGTTGGGATACAAGGCCATGTTGTCCTGTATTTATCCTACGTGAGCCGTGGGAATGTTTTATTGAACTGTAAATACATTACATTTGTTGAATTTTAAACACAGTAATGTATGTGTGAGGAAATGTAGGTTCTCTTTTATTTAGCACATGAGTGTTACCACAATCTGTTACAACAACACTCTTTAAGACAGGAAACCAAACATTACATTTTCAACACTGAATCATCAATTCTGTTGGTTCGTTGGATGACTTCTCTGATGTTTGATAACACAAAAGTTCTTTCAATCTTCGAAATGTTACTTAAGACCAAAATCAATTGAGATAAGTTTTATTGTGTTTCCACTGGTCACATTAGTTCTGTTTGTAAAAATGCATTATTCATTCACACTCAGCCAAATTCATATGGCCATATATACACTGTTGTCTGAAGTCAACACTGTTTCTTTTTTATAAATGTGCCCCATTGACACACAAAGATGATATGATCCATGGACAGTAGCCTACATTCTTGTACTTCCACCTTTCCATAATTGCATGTTCCTTCTATCCATTTCTTCAACAGTCGCCAAACACGCTGCTGAAACAAAACCCGATGTAACATAAGCAAGCACTATCCTTATGAAACATTTCAGTAATAAATGCAAAGATTCTTGACCAAAACGTTCCCCTTTGTAGGACTTTGCAAAACATATAGGCGATTAACCTAAAACACAATTTGTCACTACTTGCGTATACACTTAAAATGTATTCTCCAGGTGCCTTACAGACAGATCAAGAATGGGTCCCACTCAGGTATGGGCCGGTATGATATTTTGACGGTATATTACCCTTATGCCATATCACGGTTTCGCGGCATTTCTGTTGCAGCTTTAAAATGCGTTTTGTCTGAGTGAAAACATTGAACACCATAGATTTGATTTTTGAACAACACAAAATATTTGGAGTAGTAAACATAAACAGTATGTCAGGTTAAATTAGTGCTTCCCAAACATTTTTACAGCATGTCACCCCTTCGTCTTCCTTTAAATGCCTTTCCAGTAATTGGCATTCATCGTATGGACCCACATATCATAGGGACCCTCATATCCCATCGTAGGGACCCATATATCTGCATTTATTTTACTTATGTATATGTATATGAGCAAACAACAAAATATAGCATAGAAGTAGAAACTGATGGATTTCAGCATAAAACAGCTAATACCTATAACAGAATTACAGAAACTTTTAGTGGTTTTAAAACCGTGACCTTTTCAAACCACGGTATATCTTGCAACCGGTATTCGGCCCATGCCTAGTCCCCCTCCATTATGTATGTTTCAAAGCAGGCGTATTCAACCTCCTTCCCTTAACAATTTTGAGTTAATTTTGGATCCAGGATTTTTGTTGTATCTGCATTCAGATGGCTCAAGGTTGGAGGTGGCCCGCAATTTTCCTCTACAAAATGTTTTGATAATATCTGTTTATTAGGTAGAGGCAAATCATTGACAATATTATTAAAGGTATAATCCACGGCTAGCCGTGCATTAAAGGATTTTAGGCCTAGAACCACCCCACAAGCGAAGCAGAAAAAACCTTTAATGCAAGGCTAGATATGGATTTTCCACCTTATACCATGGTTATTTGCCAGTGGTGCCATCTTTACAGAGTTTTTACCTCATAAAATAGCGTCTTTTTGGATAAATAATAGCTTTCAGTGAGTGGAAAAATGTCTCTCTTTAAGTTTCTGTGTTCAGTGAGCGGCAGAACCAGCACATATATGACCAAACCACAGCTTACTTGTGACATAAACATTTGCTTGTAATTAGATTATTATTTTATGTCCGACAACAGAAACATTGAATATATAAATGAAAAGTCTAAAATGAAAGTCTAGCGCAACCTCTCCTCAGCTGTCGGTAACAGAGATGTTTCAAATTCATCAACCTTACTGCAAGGACAGTAACAAGCATAAAGAAATATCAGATTATCAGATGTAATAAATTTGCTATGATCACTGCCACTATATATTGTGGAAGACAAAGGGTTTCTGGGACTCATGTCACAGACTGCCATGTTTTATGTAAAAATGTTACTTGCCAATATTCAATTGTCAATTCATGAGACTTTCTCTTCTCTTAATTTGAATACTTGATATAAATTGTTAAATATAGTTTAATAAATAATGCTACTGAGAAAGGTTCAAATAGCTCCTGCAATCGGTGATCGGTATCGGCCGATACAGCTTTCAGTGATCGAGGATCGGTGTGATCGGCCCCAAAAATCCTGATCGGAGCACCCCTAGTGTTTTTGATTAAGACAAATGATGCTTATGTGATACCTGAGACCTCACCTTCACAGTGAGGAAATGTTTCGTTACATTCTTCATGCATTTGACTGGGAGTTAATTTCTTTCAGTCCCAAAACTGCAATCTGTGTCGAATGAAATCTAGAAAATAAAGATCTTTAACTGGGGAAATGGCTTTTTCTGTCATCATTTTATACAATTCAATACAATGTTCTTTTATAAATCCGGTAAAACAAATACAGCATTAAAACATGCATGTGATATAGTAAAACAAAATAACACTCACTGTTGTGCATTATAAATGGTATAAAATAGCAGTGTATATATATAGTAATATATAAGACAAACTGTTTTGCTGTGTTCTGATCATGTGCATTCCATCTACCTTAAATCATATCACATCACATTAGCAATGTGTACGCAATTATTAAGCCTAAATGAATGCTTGACAAGCGTGAGTTTTAACAGTTAGGTATGACAATAAACATTTTTTAAACTCTAAGTTAACTATCTTTAATTGGAGCCATAATGTTTCTGCATTCCACGTTAATAATAAGGTATATTGGAATTACTTGAGAAATGGAAATCATTTTGTGCTTGTATGCAAAAAACTGCAGCTCCACTATTCACTTGTACAGTATGTGTTTATAGTCAGCTTTTGCCCTGACCAATATGGCGGCGACGTTGACATGCGATCCAGTGGACAATGGCGCGCCTCAATACAGGGATGCACTGACGCCACTTTCCCATGTGAACACCACGTGAACACTCCAGAGCAAACCTCCTTGAGTGGTAAAACACTCAGCAAAACGGTTTCTTTTAATAGGAGAAACAAAGAAACCGGTACTAAAACACGCATTTATTTGCTGAAATTAAAAGCAGTTGGACTTGACGTTGATGCTTACGACTTGCATAGGGAAATACACAAAGCAAACCCTCAAGTATACATTTTCTACTCCAGCAAAGCATGTTTAGTGGTTTAATAAACTGAATCTTACAAGATTTAGATTGCTCTAAATGTTTACGGTGTTGACAATATGTATACAATAGATCTGCTAAGAATGTTAAAAGAAATACATTTACCCAACATAAAGGTATGCTGTTGGTGTAACGCAATTATGGTATGGTTTAACAAAAACAACTTACCTGAGCTGAATCTGATATGAAATGGCTAGCAAACATCCACACTTCAGACATTCAATGTTTGTACGGAACAGGTAAAGACACTCCCGCATTAAGTGAGATTTGACACACTGGTTACGCTGTTCTTAATTTTTGCAGCTGTAAATAAGAATATAAGCCTGCTATTTTTCCGCAAAAGACTTTACTTTTAAAGTTAATATTATATTTGATCAAATATAACCTATTTGGATTATTTGGGTTTATTTTCGGTTAGTCTTTGTTGGTTGTTTTTATCTATGAAGATCTGGCAACATGTTACTTTAATAGATGGTGAGAACTGCTAACCATACACACATTTGATTTTACAACACACACACTAATTATTTTATGTATTTACTCTCATTCTCTCTTGCTTTCTCAATATGTCATGAGTGTACCCAGAATACTAATCAATTTTAAATAAAAATATGCTGTGACGCTGTAGTGACGTTGACCAATAGAAGCACAGCACAGAAGCGCTCTCACTGAAGCTCTTCCGAACACAACATTCAAACAAAACACAGACATCAGTTTCACTCACCGCATGCGGTTCATGTCCGGCATCTTTTAGCGCTGGGACGGCTCCATATATCAGTTTCAAACGATCTCCAAATCTAGCGTTATATCCACCGTTTCTATAACATTCATCACCCAAATGTAGTGAACAAACAAACATCTGAACTTCGCGAACGTATGCTTTCTCTCTCCTGCACACAAGTGAAAGTGACGTCTGCGCATGCTCCTTCTCCTGCTCTTCTTGCGGCCGTGTGCTTTTCAGGGAGAATTGTCCAATAAGGGACCATGAAAAAATTGTTACGAAACCATTTTATATGTTCAGAAAAAAAAATCTTAAGCCTGTACGATCGCTGGGGGAGTGTATCGAGCACAGTAATACTACATAATACACCCAACTCGTTTTTTGACAAGTTGACCATGTTAAGCATGAGAAGACAGCACGTTTAACATTGTGAAGAAGTCAGAATGCGTGAAACACCGTTGCAGCAGGGACGTGCACAGGGGGGTTGCTCAGGTTGCCCGGGCAACTGCCCATATGCCCTTCTCGACTCACGTTGCCCTTCCGAGGTGAAAAAAAAAATCGTACAATGGATGCAGAATTCCACGTAGGCCTAGATAAAAAAAACAACGCAAAGCCTCATTCACTTCTATATTCGGGCACCGAAAATGAAAGTCAGTAGGGGAAGAGCAAACTCTGTTTACATGGCTGCAGCGCTGCACGCGACCGGCACCTGAGCTGAGCCTGCATGATCGGTCCTAGAAGGAGATCGTTGCGGTTGTCGGGTGAGACGACTCAACGTTGTCAGAAAAGGTGAGTTTGTGATGTATAACACACGAACGATCATCATCATCAAGTTTTATGAAATGAATTAAAATCTTCATAAATCCAGGCTGAGTTTGCCACGTTTAGCCTAAATAATAAGACAGATATAGCCCAGCTAACAATTTGTGGTTCCCAGAACGTTCCCATAACGTTAGTTTTTGGTTCCCATAACGTTACTTTTTAAGGTTCGTTTTTGGTTCTCCAGGAAAGTTTTCTTAACAGCAATAGAACGTTCCCATAACGTTCTGGTAACCAAAAACTAACGTTAGGGGAACGTTCCCAGAACGTTATAGCCTAAAATATTTTTCTCGGGTCCGTTTTGCCTCACTACACGTAAGTAATAAATACATCCATGCTGCGTTTTATCCATCGCTTGTCTAACCTTATTCTAATTAAAATAAGTAAAATACATCATCACACACAATATGGAGGATGAAATCAATTAGATCATTCTTTTAGCCTAATGATTCTTTTTTCATTACTGAAGTAGCCTTATTTTCGATTTAAACAGCACAGTAACGTTATATCATTTCTAATAAAACCACCATGTGTGTAGGCCTATACCTCAACATCAGACATTTTAGATATTGAAATAAAATAACCAATGACTTCAACACAATATTTAAAGCAGATTTTTATTGACAGAAGAATAAACATTTAATTATCTTCAGGGTAAAAATATTCTTGTCTCACCACAGAAGTAAAGCGCGGCTCCGTCTTTAGATATAACAATCAAAAGCCCCGAATTTCAGTCCCTAAATCATGGCCTGTTCATTTAGATGTGTCAAATCAATCGAAAATCACGAAAATATAAGTTTACTCTCCAATCTAAAACATTTTTAAATTAAAAATTAAGAACAATAAACCGCTAAACTAATGTGTTAGTCGGTGAGGTAAAACGAAATGACCGTTAATTTTTAAATGACGGGAGTGCGCGGCAGAGCGGAGAATGCACGTGCTCGAGCGCACACACACAGTAACAGACAAACACGCTAAAGAAATACTTATTGATATATATGATTGTATTTTCATTTTGCTTAACTAGTTTATTATTTTCACCCATTAAAGGGCAAATGTATTAATTTAATTTGGTCAGTAGAACATCTGATAATGGGATGTTATAATTTCTGTATTGCACATGTCACTGAGGTTTACCAGTTTTGACTGTTTTTACCGTTAAAAAAGAACCAAAAAAGAACCATCAAGGAACGTTATTTTCTGGTTGCAAAATAATAACCAAAAAAGAACCATCAGGGAACATTATTTTCTGGTTATTTTCTGGTTATTTTCTGGTTATTTAAAAAAAACCAGCCTGCAACGTTCTGGGAACGTAGTTTTTGGTTCCCAAAAAAAAAAAAAAGGGAACCAAAAACTAACGTTAGGGGAACGTTCTGTGTTTGCTGGGAGGCTACTATTTTTTTGCTGATAGTTAGTTTCTCACATTTCGTTTTAGCAAGAAGAATGAATGATGGAAGTAATGCATCACATTAATTATTTTATTCAAAAAGGTTAAATGCCTAAATGCTATCACTATTTTGGGTATTGTTTGAAGCCAAGATGCCCACTGAAAAGAGGCGGATTCAGGAGAGGGAGAGAAAATTCAGGGAGACAGCAAAGAGCAGCACATCACTGCAGGGTTGGTTGCGAAAAAGCCAACCAGCAGGTGAGACAGAGACTTTGCACTGTGATAAAGATGACATTGTTGACACTGTGTAGGCGAATTGATTAATTAATCAGACTCCTATTTTAGCCTACTAATGGCAATGTTTCATAATTACATTACATTTAAGATGAGGAGGAGCAGTCACAAGCCTCCAGACTATGTGAGGAAAATGTGGACCAGGAGGAGGCACATAGGGCAGGTAGGCCTAAGTGATGATCACCAAATATGAGATGAGAGGACCATGCTAGAAAGTACAGGCTTAAAGAGCTGCATGCTAAATAATTGTAATCTAAAAAAACATAGGCTATTTTAGAGGTCATTTCAAAGATCTTCCCTGAGCATAACATAAATACCACTAGTGGGCATTAAAATAATAATGATAATGGCAATAACAATAATATGTAATTGGACAGATGATGAGCCCAGTGCATCAGCTGCATTCAGAGAGCCAGAGCCAATCCCAGATGAGATCAGGACAGACTGGCAAAATAGGGAAATGATAGATGAGCAAGAGGATGAGATGAGGGAGACGAGAGCATCAGCAAGGGACGATATTGAGATGACGAGTGGGGCAGAGTCAACAGATTTAGATTTTTTGCTGAGGTTGGCTAATCCCACAGATCCAGCTCATGTACAAAGCAGCAATCTTAAATTAAAGCTGGTCAAATCAAGGCTCAGAAATCAGTGTGGTCAAGAGCGGCTATCTGACCTCCTCCTGCTGGCCATAGAGAAGGACATAGGAATCGACAAGAAAGAAGTTCTGAAGATTTTTGTTGAAATGGCCCCTAATAGGCGGCTTCTCCTTTGAAGTGACTTGATAGGATATTGATAAGGATATTAATGTAGGGATTTTCATGACTCAAGTCATGTTTTTCTGTTTTATTATTAGTAGTAGTTAAGGTGATTGAGTGCTGTATTTCAGTGTTTTACTTTGTGTATATATATTTTAATAAAGACCCTGTTTTTCTCAGTCCTTCATATAGCCCGTGAGTTTTTTTTCAGTTTTTTTGGGGGGGGTGCCCTTTTTTCAGGTCAGAGCAACTGCCCGTCAAAAATTCCTGTGCACGTCACTGCGTTGCAGGGCCGCTTTAACAGTTTTCTCATGAAGCCACATTTAGATCCTCATATCTAGAGGGCTGTAAATTATAGGGCTTTCAAAATGTAGTTCCCAAAAGAGAAGTTGGTGAAGAACAAGACTCTAAGAGGACATTATGGTATCTCTAACGGTTCTGAGTTAGAGGCATGTTTTGAAAAAAGAAAATGCATCAAGTATTCTTGAAATGAACAGACTTACTTTGATCTTTTTACTTTAAAAATAAATGATGCTGGCATATTTTTCATGTCATTTATTACCCCCTCTAATATGGCTCCAAATTTCAGGTGAAAATTTCCTTTTTTTTTACCTCCTTCTACAAATAAATTGATTACTTAATCGCTATTCACCTGTGGCATTTCATTTTTTGTTTGACATCACTCCAGATGGTGGCCTTGCCTCTGTAAAAATTGAAAAAAAATAAAAGATTTGAGACGGATTCTTTTGTTGATTTGACACAGAATGACCCTACTGTCAAATACACATGCTGTTATGTCAAAAAAACTAAAGGTTCACATACGCACAGTCCGTTGTGTTTTAAATGTATATCCACATCAAAAAATAATTTGCCTTAAAGTGACAGTAACCTAATAAATCTGTGTCACTTATTAAGAGAAAATTAAACTTCATTCATTGTCATTGCATATTTATTTTATACAGTGAAGACTGTGCAGTGTTTTTTTAATTGATCATTCAGTTTTCATCTTGAATGCTACTGTTAAATAAACATACTTGAAACATTTTTAATTGTTCATATTGTGGGATTATGAAAATCTATGTAAGCAAAGTTTTTAATAAAGCAGTGTAAAAGTAAAAAATAAAATGCTAAAATAATATAGAAAATGCATTGAAACAGTTTCATGCAGTTTTCTTAAATTTTTTCAAATAATTTATTTTTTGATCACCTATGGTTCCTATGGTACCAAATACCGGTTAGATTCTGCTAGAGTACCGCCAAACTTTTGGGATCAAGCCAACCGTAAACGCATGGGACAATTTGAAGCTTTGTGCATGCATTTTTTTTTAGTTTTTTTTTTTTTTCATCATCAGATTGCCCCGCCTTCCTTTCACTAAAGCGAAATTGCGACTGTTGAGTGCATGACGTGTCCACAGTTCCACTCTTCATATTTTCGGTTGAAAACGTGCATCATCTGGGTACTTATAGTGCACTTATTTTTTTAAATTTCAATAACAGACTACACCTTATACTACAAATGGTGAGGCTGCCGGATTGGGGACACCTTGTGCGCATTTCTTCTTCTGTGTCCTATATTCAGAGTTTCTGCGCGAGAGCGCCCACTGGTTTTTGGATTTGTCCGCATTTAACCGTAATTCATTGAGAAACTGAGCATAAGAATTGCACAATATATCATCCCAGCCCTACTGTCAGGTGTATGCTTTATTGAATATATACAATCATTAAAACATTTGAACACAGTATAGAATGTGTAAGCAAAATTTGGTTTTTTTATTTAGCACATAACAATGAATGAATCTTTCCAAATAACATTTAAATTAAGATCCTAAACTAAACCAAAATGATTACATTTTACAATACTGAATCATTAGTTCTGTTGGTTGGTTGGCTTATTTCTTTGATGTTTCTGTACACAAAATGTATTTGAGTCTTAAGAATTTTACTTCTAGCAAGAACCCCAAGAAAGAAAGAAAACATGAATTGAAGATAATGCTTCATTTTTATTTTCCTCCACTTGTCACTAAGAGCTTTCTGTTTATAAGATGTATTATTCCTTCTTTCATTCACACTCAGGCAAAGCCATCTTGCCATTTTTACACTGTTGTCTGAATTGAACACTGTTTCCTTTCTTATATTTGCCCTTCTGGCACATAAAGGTGATATGATCCTTTTCCGGACAGTACATTCTTGTTCTTCCACCGTACATTAATTCTATGTTCCTTTGATCCATTTCTTCTACTGACGCCAAACACGGTGCTGAAACAAAACCCAACATAAAATGAGCAAACACTATCCTTATCAAACATTTCAGTAATAAATGCAAGAATAGATTCTTGACCAAAACCTTTCACTTTTTAGGACTTTGAAAAAACTTTATATAGGCGATTCGCCAGAAACAGAAGTGATTTAAGGTGACATAAAGTGACATATGCGGCACACGAAAGTATGATACCATAATATATCTGCATAATTTAATACATGACACTTATTGGCTGAATAGATATGGCACAATTTGTCAGTACTTACGTATACACTTAAACTGTTCTCTCCAGGTGCCTTGCTGACAGATCACGAATGGGTCCCCCTCCATTACGTATGTTTGAAAGCAGGCGTATTCAACTCGCTCCTCTAATCTATATTTAGTTATTTTTTGATCCAGGAAGTGTTTTGTATCTGCATGCAGATGGCTCAAGGATGGAGGTGGCCCGCATGTAGTCGCTAAAGAAAAATGGCATCGTAATTTTCCTCAAGTAATGTTTTGATAATATTTGTGTATTAGGAAGAGGCAAATCATTGACAATGTTAGGTTGTAATGAACAGAGAATAGTTGTTTATTAAATGCTTAAAGGCATTGATATTTTGTGTTGAAGTATACTTTTGGAAACATATAAAAATAAACTGCAAACTAAAACGGCAGAAAACACCTTTTCGTACATGTGGTCTTACCTAAACATGAAGGAAACCTACTGCTCCATTCTCCATCTTTCTGACAAGTGATATCCTTTTTTCCTTCTAAAACGAATTCCTGATGGCATGAAACCGTTATCCTTTCACCAGGTTTGCGTTCTATGACCCCATGATTATGTCTGCCTATGATCATGTTTGTGATATTTGCAACACACTTTGCCTCTAATTGAACAGAAATATTTGGTCATTGTAGCGTTTATCTTTTTGTCCAGCCGGATACTTTAAGTTTATAGTTACCTTCACATTTTGGAATTGGGATGTTCCATTCTCCATTTTCCTGGCAGATGATTGGTCTCTTGTCTCTTATAATCATCCCTTGTTCAACGCATGACAGTTTTATTTCGTGTCCAGGTTTGAACGGACCCACATAATCAGAGATTTGCTGCACTTTGTCTCCAAAGTCCTTTGTCTCATTAAGTTTACATGTTATCTCTTGAGAGAAGAAGAAATACTGGTCACTTCATGTCTTCTGATTATTCAAACTGTTAACCGCATGCGTACCATTTAGTAGCAAGAATTCTAAGATTCACCAAAATGAAATGATTCACATACCATTGCGTCCAGTTATGATAAAGCACTGTTCTGGACATTACAGATAAATTATGATTTTGTTTTGTTGAATATAAAGCACATCCATGGCAGTGTTTACACGTGTCTGTGTTAAAACTTGTTAGCATTGAGAGAAATGTAAACATTTATATAGGAAACTTTCCAATATGTTTTATTACGACCTTAACAAGCGATTCTAGAGATGTCATAATTTTGGAAGTAAAAAATATATCGATTAACACAAATGCCTACGTTGTACCTAATGTGACCTCACCTTCACAATGAGGAAATTTTTCATTCCATTCTCCATTTGACTTGCAGATAATCTCTTTTTGGCCCTTTAAAGCATACCCCTGTTGAGTGCATGAAAATTGCAATCTGTGTCCGTGTCGAATTAAATCTCCATAATCAGGAAGTCCTTCCATTTTGAGGAATTTGTCTGAGGGCACGTCTGCACCGCAGGACCTCTAAAGACAACAAGACAAGTGTCATTGACAGGAGTTAAAATGTTGGTGTTTAAATTCTTTTTATAGTCATGTCAAGTCAGGTTTTTAAGAATTGGAAATGGATGCAATAAGAGCCAAGCAAAGATGGAAATTCCTTCAATTCTGATTAGATTTCCAGACCTCAAGAAGCTGCTTAAAATGCCAAAACATTTTATAGTCAAATACTATTGGTAATTTATTTATTTATTAATTTACTGTTATTCTAATATGCGGAAAAATGACCCTAAATTTAAAGTATTTTCCACTGCAACCTGCTCTCATTGGAAATTCGTAACTATTCGTAACTTACGAGGTGGCTAATTTGTATGAATTCATACATTGTGAATCGTACAAAGCGTATGATTCTTAGAAAATAGCAATAATTAAGCCAACCCTAAACCTTGCTATCACTGATGCGAACGGAAATCGTACTGAGAACATACGAATAAGATTGTACGAATTAGCCACCATGTAAAATAGTTACGAATTCCTGTGAGATTGTGATGGAACTTTATACAAAAGTCTATTTGATAGAATGAAACAGTGTCCAAAATGACGACAAAATACATTTCGACACTTTTGTTGTGAGATGTTAATGGAACATGTCCATTGTTATAGTTAATTACATCTGTACCTGCACACACGGGTAACTGGTTGTCCCATCCGCTCGGCCGACACGTTCTGGTAAAAAATCGACTCATCATCTGGTACCAAAAACAAAATATATTTTATAATAAAAAGGCTTTAGCAGTAGATTCCATCTGAATTTCTGTAAAGTCTTACCCATCATCGCAGGTGTACTTGATGGTAGATCCTACGACAAAGCTATTTCCATTTATAATAGTATATTGGCCGTTTGGAATATCTGCTGGCAGCTCACAGCGTTTGACTGAATTCAGAAAAAAATATTTTGAGTTGTTGAAATGACAGGAGCTAAAATTCTGTGTTTACTTACTGTGCTCGCATGCAAAACGTTTTATCAATGTTTCTATTATATTGCTGTGTTTTAATTTATATTTATTATAAAATGTTTCTGATACACATCAGAGTAGTTTCCAAATCTATCTCCCATATACTGCTAAATGACCAGGTGTGGGTTGTGAAGTATGCCATTTTATCCAGTGTGAATAATTTTATATAATAATTTACAGTAATATAAAAAATATAATATTGTAATACATAACAGGTTAACAGAACTCTTAAACATAACGTTTTTTCTGTGTATTAAAGAAACGTAATTGTAAAACATACCCTACCAAATATAAGCCTTATATTCAGTTTAGAAAGAGGTGTAACAAACTTACGTGTACACTCTGCAGGACGATTTTTAGACCATTTTTTATTATTACACTTGTAGGTGATTTTCCGCAGAGAGACGTAGCCATTATTGCAGATGTAGTCTATTTCATTGTCTTGAATATAGCTGGATTTAACGGAGTCTTGAGAAATTTGTGCATTCTCTTCTTTTGGGGGCTCAGGACACACTAATAGACAAATAAAGAACGACACATCAGTCACAAATCCATACATTTGGATGCTTTTGGTAGTTCACCTAGACACAATTATTCTTACTTTTAATCTGCATTTCATTCTGTCTGTTAAACTTAAGTGTCATTCTTTACATTGAACTTGAAAGAAATGCTAAAAAAAGGCCTTACCATCCTGTGTCGTAGCATCAATACTGATGAATATCCATAGGGATAAAATAACTAGACTTGATCTCATGATCTCTGTTAGTTGACTCACGCTGGGAGATGAAGAAATCCACCAAAGTCTTTTTACAAAGTTAATATTTGACAGTTCTGGGAAGGACTTGTTTGTGATGTATGATGTTTAGTTAAAACCACATTGGTGTTTGTTTAGTATGTTTGAAAACATCTGTTTTTTTAAGGTTAAAGTCATAAGGTACTTTAACATTTCTTAATTCACATAGTCAAAATAGCTTTGTAGAAATGGAATTTGCTCAAAACACTAAAATCAGCTTGCTCTAGTAGGTTGTGATTTCTAAAATCAACATTTGAAGTTTATTTTAAATATGTAGTTGTTTGAAATAATGTAACTATTAGGATTTATGTTGAAGTTAGGGTTTACAGAGCACGGTCCAGTCGTCAACATAAACACTGTTTTGAATACTCAGCAAACTGTGGCGCTGCTAAACAAATACTGTGTGTAAATAAGTTTTGATAAATGGTAAACATGACAGAGAGTCAATTCTGTTGTAAGTTTTGTTATGTCAGTGTATTGTGATGCAATTGCTCCAGCTCAAAGGTTTTTTACCTTTATAGAGTGAGACTCCCAACACACTGACCTTGTTTAAAGTGCACAATAATATGATGTAAACCCCAGATGATCAGGACCCATTTTATAACATTGCTATACTTGGCACAAACTTTGCTACTTGAATGCAAACCCTCATCAAGGGGAAAATAATCGTAGCAGCTTTACAAGAAACAATGTTCAAACAATGCAATACAAAACTTTATTTTTACATTTGTAAATAACATCAGATATATTTACTTTTATTTATTAGTAAGTGTTAAAATGCACTGCCGCTCGCAGTACTCAAATGAGCCGTGTTCTTTTGGAGATGAACACGTTTTCGACCTGTCAAGTGTTCCATATAGCCGTGTTATAAATAGAAGTAAATATCGTATTATGATGAATGTGATATTTTCGTGTGTCATGTGATTAATGGAGCCTTTAGATCAGGGTCCCAAACTCGCGGCCCGAGGGCCAATTGAGGCCCGCGGGATGATATTTTGTCGCCCCCTACTTGACATCAAAGTTTAGTGTTCTCAAACGCACCTTGCTCTTGCTCTTGCACCTTGTTCTATCATGAAACCACCGTAAAAGCACCTTTTAAGTCATTTGATAGTTTAATGAGTGGAATAAACCAATATAGCATTATTAAGAAACTCTGACCTCCGCTGGTGCTGCCATCTGTTAATCTCCAGTCAGCATGCGTGTGTACGGTGAAGGTCAGGACGTTAACGTTACTCTTTAAGATGTTCCAATATTTTCATTATTCTCCATAATTACAAGATGATACTCATGGATTTATTTAAAATGTATTTTGCTAGAGACGGTGAATTACTCGCTGAGTGTGGCTTAATTTATTAGAAGCACCGGAAGCGGTCTGAATGTTGTGCGTCATCGCAATAACTTTTTTAAACCTCTGATCTAACTGTAAACTGTTGGATATGGATGAAATGCATGTGTGTGCAAGTGTTAAACATGTAGCATATCATCTCTTTTCGTTGTGTTCTAACTGTTATTTACTTTGGGGAGCAAAAGGATCCCCGCAACTTCAGAAGGAGAAAGCATTAAGCGCATCATTCTGAGTTCAGGATGCGTATGCGCGCTTTTATGCCACTCTGCATTGGAGTCTTTTATACGATGATCGTTTTGTGCAATAAACAGAGATAGATAGTAGTATTCTTACTTTTACTTAATTGCATTATGAGACTGAAAAAAGAGTCGGATATTACATGGAGGAAAAAAAATACTCAGCATATCTCATGCTCTAGTATTTCATAAACACCTTTTTAAATGTTTTTCCTTTAATACAGTACTTAAGGTCAATCTACGTTCCTACTCTCACCTATGGTCATGAGCTGTGGGTCATGACCGAAAGGACAAGATCCCGGATACAGGCGGCCGAAATGAGCTTTCTCCGCAGGGTGGCTGGGCGATCCCTTAGAGATAGGGTGAGAAGCTCGGTCACTCGGGAGGAGCTCAGAGTAGATCCGCTGCTCCTCCACATCGAGAGGGGCCAGCTGAGGTGGCTCGGGCATCTTTTCCGGATGCCCCCTGGACGCCTTCCCGGGAAGGTGTTCCGGGCATGTCCCACCGGGAGGAGACCCCGGGGAAGACCTAGGACACGCTGGAGGGACCATGTCTCCCGGCTGGCCTGGGAACGCCTCAGTGTCCCCCCGGAAGAGCTGGAGGAAGTGTCTAGGGAGAGGGAAGTCTGGGCGTCCCTGCTTAGACTGCTGCCCCCGCGACCCGGCCCCGGATAAGCGGAAGAAGATAGATGGATGGATAAACGAAATGTGATTATTCACACATAACTGTGTTTTAATGTCATGTTTTGTATAAGTGTCCATTTCTCTACATTTAACAATTGAATAGTTTCTTTCATTTTGAACTTTCATAATTGCATTACCTCATGTTTTCCTTTCTAGTTTTCTGAAACATTTTTGAAACACCTGATGAAAAGGATAAAAAGTAATATTGTGGTTATATTGACATAATTGCGTAAAAAGCAACAATTCCCAGTGTTCAAAACACTGTTATGATTTAAATGTGATTACAGGGATAAACTTACTGCTTCTTGTTTTGATTGAAACTCATGTGTGGAGATGATTCTAAAGTTCAATGTGCTCTGTAGACTGGACATGATCGGATCTTTTCTAAAACTTTCACCTCAAATTTATAATTCGGCCAAACCTAGACGTCCACCATGACTGCGGACACTGCGATTAAACTGCGTGTAAAAAAATGTCATTCTTCACTCCCCATCAGAGCACGACACTTTCACAAAAGTTTTCCTTTTCCAACCTCCGACGTTCCAACCCGGGTTACAGTCAAGTGTAAAGTCTCCGTCACTGTGCCGCATAGTTACCTGGGACAGGTTTTATATTGTACGCCTTATAAATCTCATTTGTAATTTCGCAAGGCTCTACGAGAGAGAAAAACAAAGAGTAAAACGCAATTTAGTCATTTGTAAATAGACGACTCACTCAGACATATTGGAGATGTGTCCCATCTCCCATTCTCACACTTGTAATATTCTTGTTGTTTGTTTAGTACGTAGTGCTAAGATTGCGTAGATTGACAAGCGTAGTAAACCTCTGTGATTTGACGTCATTGGTCTGATTCTTGATGATGTAATCTCCATTTTCAAGATAGGGTGGAGGTGGACCGATTCCACCTAAATGAAACGGAAACATTGTTTTTCAATGTCATTGCAGCTTCAAAAATCCAAGTTTCCAATGAGCTTAAAGTTACATGTAGCAGTGCTTTGAACAGAAAAACCTCCCATGCCATTTTCCTTCTTGACACATGAAAGTTCCTTCTGCAATTTCATGTATGGACTTTTGCAGCTGTATCTCACTGTATCAAAGTGGCTGTATATACTGTACTTTTGTCATTTAACAGTGTTATAAAGTTTTGTGTTGGTTTGGAGCACTCCTCTATCCCTGAAGAGTGAACACCAACATATTTTAAATCACATGGTAAATATAGATTAAAAAAAGTTTGAGTTTAAGTACGTACAGTATATAAAAATGTACTTACAAATGCATTCTGGGTAGATCCAGGTTTGTACGTCACACTTAGCGATATGTACGTCACACAACCACACTTCTCTCCCATAGGCTAAAAAACATTAGCACACCTTTTGAGCTGTGTTTCCATGTGTATATTTCCTCACATCTTGGGTTTCATCAAGCAGACTGGAATTGTTTACTGACAGAAGCGACAGAAAGCTACCGATAAGACAACAAAATGAAGAAATAAAGATGGGAGGAGGTGAAGGTTTCATCTTAATATAAATACATGATTCAATAACTCTGGAGTCAAGAAAGACTTGATACATGAAATTAAATTGTTGACAAGCTGTCACTTGCCAGTGCAGGCCTGTCTGTGTGTGAGCTGCTGGGGTTCGAATCCAGGAAGACATTGATTTGTTATTCTTGAAGAGACTTCATAGTGTGTTCCTACATGTGCTGGACTCGCAGTCTGTGCGTATGGATGAAAAAAGAATTTCAATATTTATTTTTATAGTAGATGAGATGATGTATAATAGCACAGATTGTGAGAGTTAATAGAAGACAAACAGTACCAGCACACAGTGGATCTGGTTTCCAACCATCTTCGGCCTCTCCTGCCATTTGACGATATCCAGGCAAAAACACCTGTAACATCTTTTCAAACAATTTCGAAAATCGGTAGAGGTAATAATTTGCATAAAAAAGACATGGACACATATATCTTTGAAAGAAAATGTATGATCTTTAAATATTATTCAAAAGGTAAATAATACAACAAGTGAACATATTTTTCTATGTGCTCACCCTCACAAAGTTTTGTCCCATTGCCCATCATTCTATCAAATGTTTGATGGTTTCTTTTGTAAAAACGATCCTGTATTACATTTACATTTAGGCATTTGGCAGATGCTTTTATCCAAAGCGACATACATTGCTTATCCCTATACATTTTTACATAGGTATTTGCAATCCCCTGGGATCGAACCCACAACCTTGCGTTGTTAACGCAATGCTCTTACCACTGAGCTACAGGAAAGCTCTGTATGTTTTAGAGTAGGTCATTTGCACAGATTCTCCAACTTTGAAAAACGTTTTCCCATCTGGTGTTAAATTCTGTTTAAAGTATAATTATGACAAAAATCTGGATTGTAACTAAAATGCTTTGTGTAAAACTACCTTAAAATTTCCATAAAATATTTTGTATTGCAGATTGATTATACAGAAATATATAAATTATTATTATTTATACGTTGTCTTTTAGTTCAGTAAGAATGATTTAATATTCCCAGTATGAATTCTAAGTATCTCACACTATACCTTCATATTCTGGCTTCAGACTGAGTGCATTCTGGTGTTCCCTGTCTGGGCTTGTATCCCGTCTCACAAATTTGATTGTAGATGTCTCCACATCTCTGTATGTTTGTTTAATTGTGTCTGGATTTTGTCTTTAAAAATGTGTAAATCAGTAAATCATCGTCAAATGAAATGCATTTACTGTAGATAACCAACCGATTTAACGACTTTCTGTGTCAACTTAAACATACTGCTGCTTTTAATTACTAAAATAATAATAAAGACATAACATCACTAACTAGATCAACTGAGTTAAGTATATATATATTATTTTTAACACATTGTATTACCTGCTGATGATCTAAATGTATTTAAGTCAGACCATTTTCCATTCATCTGTCCTGTGGTTAAACAAGAAACTGATTGAAAAACTTTCAGTCTGCAAATACTAAATGTTCATACCACTGATTTTCAGATTAAAGAGAGGACGTGAATCACATGAGGAAGATTTCATCACATGGGTACGTGGGCTTAAAGACCCCATGAAATCAAAATCTGAGTTTTGAGGAAGTGCATGTGTGTTGCCAACTCATGCTAAACACTAAGAAAACACAGTGCCATACTGCAATTTTGTTTAGTAATGTCAAGAATGATGTTGTCCCTCCTCCTAAAGTCTTTCAGTACCTCTTGTACCGTTTGTCCAACTGTTTCAGAAGAAGACAGCCGGGACACATTGCAGGGCTTAAAGTTTTCCGGCACCGTGTCGGATCTCCGGCTTGCAGCGTTTCACTGCGGACTTTACAAAAGATTACATATAAAAAAGCTTCTTGATATCAGTTTGAGTTCATATGTTCGCCTATGAGAGGAACACGTATATCACTCCCAACGAAACAAACATTACTAGCCAATCAGAATTAAAATTATGCCGCTCTTGGTTGCCGGAGGGCAGACGTCACGTTTCAGAGTAGCAAGCAAACAGTCGGCAGGATGGAGAGTAAGTTTATAAAGCTGAAGTGGGGGGCAGCCTTTAGGTCCATTACAATACGACATACACAAATCAGAGACTGTGACATAAGATCGTTAACATTGTTTTGGCAAATCATCTATTCAGACCTCCGCTTCCACTTCTGCGCCTCACAGACATGCGCGCTTACTGCGATCGAGATATTAAGGATCGATTTCTAAAGCGTCTAAATCGTTGTCAAACTTTTTCACAGCTTATGTCATAAACATTGTCGTTTTTTGTCTGAAGTGAGCGTAAAAGGTTGAGAAAGAAATCAGATGTCAATAGTGACAGCTGCATAATATTCCTACTATTCTGTGTGGTGGATATGAATCAAACAAATGAAAAGGGAAGCACTCACTGCTGACTCCGTAACCTTTGTAGCTTTATTAGGAATTGATATTGTTTTCGTTTCAGTTTGTAGTGCAAAATTTGCTAGTAGGAGTTTAAAAAATAGATAATAAATCTATTATTATCCGCTAATTATTATAGCACCTGTATGGCTTGGTTTCTTCTGCAGAACACAAATTAAGATATTTTGAAGAAAGCTTCACTTCTACTGTATGGACACAAAACCAATGTAAGTGAATGGACAGCGCCAATGTTCAGTTACCAACATTCTTTAAATTATCTTTTAGTCTTTAGTGTTTTAGTCATACAGGTTTGATACTACAAGAGGGTGAGTAAATTATGACAGAATTTAAATTTCTGGGTGAGCTATCACTTAGTTTGGTTCTTATTTTCATAATCATGTTCTTAATCGATTAATGTCAACATGTTTCATTGCAAAAAGTGTGTGCATTTTGAGACCAGACAAGGGCACTTATTATTTTTAAAATATGTCACTGCAAGATATATTCAGTTTTGACAGCTCCAACATTTATTTTAGTCTAGGACTAGTCTTAAACTGCCCCTTAAAGTGCACTTGTTTAGTCTAGTAATGCTCTCCAGAACAGCATTCTCTCTCAATGCATTTATGATCTGTGTTTGTAGACCCGGTTTCCACCTGACCACTTGTTGGCAGTGCTGGAAATGGCTGCGATTCCCTGTAGACTCAAATAAAGTATTTTTTATGTATTAAATATGCAGAGCGATTCGAGGCTATTTTATAAATAAATATTCCCTACATTTTAAGCTGGAACTACATCATCTGTTCAGTTATCAGAACCAAAACATATCTAAAGGTGTAAATAGAGCAATGCAATACATTAACAAAAGACATTTCAAAAGGTTTTGGATAAATCAGTTTGAAACGTTTTCATATTTATCTTATATGAGTGTAATTTATAGCAAAAATGATCTTAAAGCAACTATAAAAATGAATATTTTCCTTTTAGCTCTTAAACTGTTTTAAATTATGTTATAAGCTATGCGTGTTAATAAAACTGTAGAAAGTTGCTGAATAAAGAAAACCAAACTTAACTGCAATAGTTTCAATGTGAATCTTTATTCTGAAGTGAGATTTTTGATTATTTCAAGATTATTTGAAATTTGAAAGTTCTTGTCTCTGTGTGTCTGTCCATCTTCATGCTTTGGTTACATCAGAAATCTTCAGGTCTAAACACAATATATTATGAAACAGTAAATACATCTTTACAGGTTGATTGGCATTAATGTTTCTTCTCTACATTTCTCTAAAATGCATTGAACTTTCATTGTTGCACTACCTCAGTCTTTACCCTGAAACCAATGTTTTGTATGACCTAAAGTAAGGGATAAAAACAATCTTATTGTGAGTACTCAATATATTTACTTAATAAAATGCAGAATTGATCTTTGATAAACAGTTCATATGTCCACTGTGACTACAGCACTGTCATTAATGTGTGAAGGAAAAAACATACTCACATTTGTTATGAACAGTTATCTTCCCATCAGAGCATGTCCCCTTCACATAATCTGATCTACTGACGCCTCCAGCATTCCATCCGTTTTACAACAAGTTCAATCTCTGTATCACTGTGCTTTACGTAGTTATCTTGACAGGTTGAATATTGTAGTCCTTATAAATCTCAGGTGTAAGTTTGCATGGCTCTATGAGAGAGACAAACTGATTAAAAACACAGAATAAAACTTCATAACGGGATTGAAAAAAATTTGGTAATGGTCTTACTCAGACATTTGGAGTCTCCCATATCCCATCCTACACCTGTAAAATCTCTTTGGTTTGTCCAGCACATAGTAAGATTGGCAAGAGAATGATACCTGCGTGACCTCATCGGTCTTATACTCAATGTTATAATCTCCATCTTCAATTAAAGGTGGTGGAGGACAAAGGCTGCCTAAACAAACAACAAATGGATGTATGTCCGGTTTGAACAGTTTCTACAGTTCGTAAATAAAATATTGACCTTAACAATTAATTATTCGCTGAATTTCAATATTTTGCTTTTAAATGAAATATTAATTGATTTAAGATTTATGTACTACCATTTGTAAATGTGACTCACTTGTGCAGTCAATCGTTCCAATCCATTTTTCATCTTTACACATCAAAGTTCCTTCTGGGATTTTGTCATATGGTTCATGCACCTATATGTCAAACTTTCGAAGTTGTTGTATAGACTTTTTTCATCTAACAGCGTCACAAACTGCAAATTTGTTGTTTGTTTGGTACACTGAGATATTCCTGAAATATAATTTTTTAATTAGTACAATATATGTTATTTGTAAAAAAGTTATATTGTATAATGCCGTTATATATTAGATTATATCTACATGTGATACGTTTCTTTGTACAGCCACGTTCACACGGTGGATTTTAACTTACAGGTGTGAGTTTGGTTAAAGAATGCGGTTGTCACACCGTAAATATCCAAACTGTGCGTGAACACAACCATATTAAGGACTCAAATACTAGACTGACAAACGTGTTCGGGTCCTGTGTGCAGATGGCCATAGCTTCAAATGTATAGCCTTTCATAGGATTTGACTCACTAATGCATTCTGGGTAAATCCAGGATTGTGCGTCACACTTAGCGATGGTCTCTCCCATAGATTCATAGCCATCGTTACACTCATAGCGTAATGTGTCTCCATGTGAGTATTTCCTCCCATCTTGGGTTTCATCAGTTAGTTTGGCATTGGTTACTGTCAAAGAGGCTTTGAACAAAAAGCTGCCAATAAAAGGGGAACAAAAACGGAAATCAGACAGAAGTTGGTGATATCTTTAAAAATGTTTTATGCAGAGATTATTTTGTCTCCGTTTTTTTACTGTAAAATGTCTGTGCTCAACATTTTCTCTAAAAATGCTATTAAGCCGTGTGTCCACCGAGGCGTTTACGCCTGTGGCCGACGTGTTTTTTCAATTGTTTTCAACGGAAGACAGAAAGGATTGAAATGGCTTCTCACATGTTTATAGTGATGTAAATCCATGTCAATATTCTCTCCTAGATTGGTTATTTGACTATTTGAAGAGATGCCAACGCCTCTGAAAGCTCACCTTCACATGTAGGTGCTTCGTCCCAAGCTGTATTGTGGCAAGAAACTCTGTTATTCCCCTTTATTGTGAAGTGTCTTCGACATCTGTAGATTACATGGGATCCAAATGAATACCATTCTTGAGGTTTAGAGATGATGAACGCGTTTTCAACTTTTGGAGGACTGACACAACCCTCCTCCTCCACTGGAAAAAGACAAAAACACGAGCTCTGACATGCTATGACTTTTAATGCGATCGCCGTACGATGTTGAGTAGGCTGAACATAGACAGGTAGACATAACATTGCGCCAAACCTTTTTTGAGTATTTTGTAGAAACATGTGGGTTACCACAATGAAAGCAGCTGGCAGACTCTGTAAGATGACACTTGTAGGTTGTACCCTTGTGTCATAGAGACATTGGCAGCTGCCAAGCCTAGAAACAGTTTAGCAAGACCCACATCTCTTTATCTGAACATTGTAGAGACATGGGGTTTGCTCTTTTCACTCATGTTAGCATCCTGCTAAATCATGGTAGTATCATGCTAGCATTTTGCCAAATCATGTTAGCAGCATCATGTGAAAAATGTTAGCTTTATGCTAAAGACACTAACATTGAGTAATGCGTTGTTAACCTCATGTTAACACAATGTTAATATGTGATATCTTGATGCTAAAACTGTTTTTCAAACTAAACACTTTTAAAGCTATGAATTAAAGTACATTTTTGGGCTAGGCTTTGTCAAGCCAACATGAAGTTTGTCTACAAAATGTATTATCTATTGCTACTTCAGTATAAGTTCATATATTAAAGATGCTCAAATTCACAAGTGGGTATCTCCCGTCTACGGTTGACGCATTCGCTTGATTTTTGTGATGGTTTGCATCCTGAATCACATACAATTTCTGAAGATTGTCCAGCGTTTCTTTCTTTAAGATGTCAGTTTTGAACACTAGGCAAAAAACACATTCTTTCTCTGTAAGCCCAACACTCAAAACACACTCACGGATACATCGCGGCTCATTTGACCAACGGCCATTGATGCATGTTGCTGCTCCCCACCATTTCCCAGTTAACGGTTTATAACCTGTGCTGCATGAATAAAAGAGACTGTCCTCTGTAGGGGGATCTCTGTCTATGTACCCATTTTCCAAGATTGGTGTTGTGCAGGAACCTTCTTTTTCTGTGAAGTATATAAATACGGTCTCATTGTTATCAATAAGTAGATGTTGACGTTGTTTAGATGAATGATGATAACATTGACTTACCACGCAGTTTCTGTA
>VCII01000912.1:0-17303 GCA_006030095.1 Triplophysa siluroides
GAGGGAACTATTACCTATAAGAGTTCAATAAACAAAGGTGTAATAAAAGAAAGATGTGGAGGAAAAGGGGAGAAGGGGGGGGTAGAGGAGAGGGGTAGAATGTGACACACACATGAAAAGTGTCTGCTTTTTGCTGTACAAAGCAATCGAGACCATGAAAAGATGTATTCTGCAAGAGAAAACAGTTGATCAGTCAAAAGCTCTTTTTGAGCAGATTCATTGGTCAGTTTAGGGTTAGGGTTAGAATATAACACATGAAAATGTGTCTGCTGTTTGCTGTACAAAGCATCAGAGGACCATGAAAAGATGTATTCTGCAAGAGAAAACAGTTGATCAGTCAAAAGCTCTTTTTGAGCAGATTCATTGGTCAGAAATATTTAGGGTTAGGGAGTTAGTATATACACATGAAAATGTGTCTGCTGTTTGCTGTACAAAGCATCAGAGGACCATGAAAAGATGTATTCTGCAAGAGAAAACAGTTGATCAGTCAAAAGCTCTTTTTGAGCAGATTCATTGGTCAAAATATTTATTAGGGTTAGGGTTAGTATAACACATGAAAATGTGTCTGCTGTTTGCTGTACAAAGCATCAGAGGACCATGAAAAGATGTATTCTGCAAGAGAAAACAGTTGATCAGTCAAAAGCTCTTTTTGAGCAGATTCATTGGTCAGAAATATTTAGGGTTAGGGTTTAATATAACACATGAAAATGTGTCTGCTGTTTGCTGTTTGCTGTACAAAGCATCAGAGGACCATGAAAAGATGTATTCTGCAAGAGAAAACAGTTGATCAGTCAAAAGCTCTTTTTGAGCAGATTCATTGGTCAGAAATATAGGGTTACATGAAAATGTGTCTGCTTTTGCTGTACAAGCATCAGAGGACCATGAAAAGATGTATTCTGCAAGACAAAACGGCTTTTTCAGTCAAAAGCTCTTTTTGAGCAGATTCATTGGTCAGAAATATTAGGGTTAGGGTTAGAATATACACATGAAAATGTGTCTGCTTTTTGCTGTACAAAGCATCAGAGGACCATGAAAAGATGTATTCTGCAAGAGAAAACAGTTGATCAGTCAAAAGCTCTTTTTGAGCAGATTCATTGGTCAGAAATATTAGGGTTAGGGTTAGAATATAACACATGAAAATGTGTCTGCTGTTTGCTGTACAAAGCATCAGAGGACCATGAAAAGATGTATTCTGCAAGAGAAAACAGTTGATCAGTCAAAAGCTCTTTTTGAGCAGATTCATTGGTCAGAAAGGGTTAGGGTTAGTATAACACATGAAAATGTGTCTGCTGTTTGCTGTACAAAGCATCAGAGGACCATGAAAAGATGTATTCTGCAAGAGAAAACAGTTGATCAGTCAAAAGCTCTTTTTGAGCAGATTCATTGGTCAGAAATATAGGGGTTAGGGTTAGAATATAACACATGAAAATGTGTCTGCTGTTTGCTGTACAAAGCATCAGAGGACCATGAAAAGATGTATTCTGCAAGAGAAAACAGTTGATCAGTCAAAAGCTCTTTTTGAGCAGATTCATTGGTCAGAAATATTAGGGTTAGGGTTAGAGTTAGTATATAACACATGAAAATGTGTCTGCTGTTTGCTGTACAAAGCATCAGAGGACCATGAAAAGATGTATTCTGCAAGAGAAAACGGCTTTTTCAGTCAAAAGCTCTTTTTGAGCAGATTCATTGGTCAGTATTAGGGTTAGGGTTAGAATATAACACATGAAATGTGTCTGCTTTTTGCTGTACAAAGAATCAGAGGACCATGAAAAGATGTATTCTGCAAGAGAAAACAGTTGATCAGTCAAAAGCTCTTTTTGAGCAGATTCATTGGTCAGAAATATTTTAGGGTTAGGTTAGTATATAACACATGAAAATGTGTCTGCTTTTGCTGTACAAAGCATCAGAGGACCATGAAAAGATGTATTCTGCAAGAGAAAACAGTTGATCAGTCAAAAGCTCTTTTTGAGCAGATTCATTGGTCAAAATATTATTAGGGTTAGATAACACATGAAAATGTGTCTGCTGTTTGCTGTACAAAGCATCAGAGGACCATGAAAAGATGTATTCTGCAAGAGAAAACAGTTGATCAGTCAAAAGCTCTTTTTGAGCAGATTCATTGGTCAGAAGGGGTTAGGGTTAGAATATAACACATGAAAATGTGTCTGCTGTTTGCTGTACAAAGCATCAGAGGACCATGAAAAGATGTATTCTGCAAGAGAAAACAGTTGATCAGTCAAAAGCTCTTTTTGAGCAGATTCATTGGTCAGAAATATAGGTTAGCACATGAAAATGTGTCTGCTGTTTGCTGTACAAAGCATCAGAGGACCATGAAAAGATGTATTCTGCAAGACAAAACGGCTTTTTCAGTCAAAAGCTCTTTTTGAGCAGATTCATTGGTCAGAAATATTAGGGTTAGGGTTAGACACATGAAAATGTGTCTGCTGTTTGCTGTACAAAGCATCAGAGGACCATGAAAAGATGTATTCTGCAAGAGAAAAAGTTGATCAGTCAAAAGCTCTTTTTGAGCAGATTCATTGGTCAGAAATATTAGGGTTAGGGTTAGAATATAACACATGAAAATGTGTCTGCTGTTTGCTGTACAAAGCATCAGAGGACCATGAAAAGATGTATTCTGCAAGAGAAAACAGTTGATCAGTCAAAAGCTCTTTTTGAGCAGATTCATTGGTCAGAATATTTTTAGGGTTAGTTATATAACACATGAAAATGTGTCTGCTGTTTGCTGTACAAAGCATCAGAGGACCATGAAAAGATGTATTCTGCAAGAGAAAACAGTTGATCAGTCAAAAGCTCTTTTTGAGCAGATTCATTGGTCAGAAATATTAGGGTTAGTTAGTATATACACATGAAAATGTGTCTGCTGTTTGCTGTACAAAGCATCAGAGGACCATGAAAAGATGTATTCTGCAAGAGAAAACAGTTGATCAGTCAAAAGCTCTTTTTGAGCAGATTCATTGGTCAGAAATATTAGGGTTAGGGTTAGAGTTAGTATATAATGAAAATGTGTCTGCTGTTTTGCTGTACAAAGCATCAGAGGACCATGAAAAGATGTATTCTGCAAGAGAAAACAGTTGATCAGTCAAAAGCTCTTTTTGAGCAGATTCATTGGTCAGATATTAGGGTTAGGGTTAGAATATAACACATGAAAATGTGTCTGCTGTTTGCTGTACAAAGCATCAGAGGACCATGAAAAGATGTATTCTGCAAGAGAAAACAGTTGATCAGTCAAAAGCTCTTTTTGAGCAGATTCATTGGTCAGAAATATTAGGGTTAGGGTTAGTATATACACATGAAAATGTGTCTGCTGTTTTGCTGTACAAAGCATCAGAGGACCATGAAAAGATGTATTCTGCAAGAGAAAACAGTTGATCAGTCAAAAGCTCTTTTTGAGCAGATTCATTGGTCAGAAATAGGGTTAGGGTCACATGAAAATGTGTCTGCTGTTTGCTGTACAAAGCATCAGAGGACCATGAAAAGATGTATTCTGCAAGAGAAAACAGTTAATCAGTCAAAAGCTCTTTTTGAGCAGATTCATTGGTCAGAAATATTAGGGTTAGGGTTAGTATATAACACATGAAAATGTGTCTGCTTTTTGCTGTACAAAGCATCAGAGGACCATGAAAAGATGTATTCTGCAAGAGAAAACAGTTGATCAGTCAAAAGCTCTTTTTGAGCAGATTCATTGGTCAGAAATATTAGGGTTTTAGTATATAACATATGAAAATTAGTCTGCTTTTTGCTGTACAAAGAATCAGAGGACCATGAAAAGATGTATTCTGCAAGAGAAAACAGTTGATCAGTCAAAAGCTCTTTTTGAGCAGATTCATTGGTCAGAAATATTAGGGTTAGGGTTAGTATATTAACACATGAAAATGTGTCTGCTGTTTGCTGTACAAAGCATCAGAGGACCATGAAAAGATGTATTCTGCAAGAGAAAACAGTTGATCAGTCAAAAGCTCTTTTTGAGCAGATTCATTGGTCAGAAATATAAGGGTTAGGGTTAGTATCACATGAAATGTGTCTGCTGTTTGCTGTACAAAGCATCAGAGGACCATGAAAAGATGTATTCTGCAAGACAAAACGGCTTTTTCAGTCAAAAGCTCTTTTTGAGCAGATTCATTGGTCAGAAATATTAGGGTTAGGGTTAGGGTTAGTATATAACACATGAAAATGTGTCTGCTGTTTGCTGTACAAAGCATCAGAGGACCATGAAAAGATGTATTCTGCAAGAGAAAACAGTTGATCAGTCAAAAGCTCTTTTTGAGCAGATTCATTGGTCAGAAATATTAGGGTTAGGGTTAGAATATAACACATGAAAATGTGTCTGCTTTTTGCTGTACAAAGAATCAGAGGACCATGAAAAGATGTATTCTGCAAGAGAAAACAGTTGATCAGTCAAAAGCTCTTTTTGAGCAGATTCATTGGTCAGAAATATCAGGGTTAGGGTTAGTATATAACATATGAAAATTAGTCTGCTTTTTGCTGTACAAAGCATCAGAGGACCATGAAAAGATGTAAGAGAAAACAGTTGATCAGTCAAAAGCTCTTTTTGAGCAGATTCATTGGTCAGAAATAGGGTTAGGGTTAGGGTTAGTATATACACATGAAAATGTGTCTGCTGTTTGCTGTACAAGCATCAGAGGACCATGAAAGATGTATTCTGCAAGAGAAAACAGTTGATCAGTCAAAAGCTCTTTTTGAGCAGATTCATTGGTCAGAAATATTTTAGGGTTAGGGTTAGAATATACACATGAAAATGTGTCTGCTGTTTGCTGTACAAAGCATCAGAGGACCATGAAAAGATGTATTCTGCAAGAGAAAACAGTTGATCAGTCAAAAGCTCTTTTTGAGCAGATTCATTGGTCAGAAATATTAGGGTTAGCACATGAAAATGTGTCTGCTGTTTGCTGTACAAAGCATCAGAGGACCATGAAAAGATGTATTCTGCAAGAGAAAACAGTTGATCAGTCAAAAGCTCTTTTTGAGCAGATTCATTGGTCAGAAATTAGGGTTAGGGTTAGAATATTAACACATGAAAATGTGTCTGCTGTTTTGCTGTACAAAGCATCAGAGGACCATGAAAAGATGTATTCTGCAAGAAAAAACAGTTGATCAGTCAAAAGCTTTTTGAGCAGATTCATTGGTCAGAAATATAGGGTTAGTTAGTATATACACATGAAAATGTGTCTGCTGTTTGCTGTACAAAGCATCAGAGGACCATGAAAAGATGTATTCTGCAAGAGAAAACAGTTGATCAGTCAAAAGCTCTTTTTGAGCAGATTCATTGGTCAGAAATTAGGGGTTAGGGTTAGATATAACACATGAAAATGTGTCTGCTGTTTGCTGTACAAAGCATCAGAGGACCATGAAAAGATGTATTCTGCAAGAGAAAACAGTTGATCAGTCAAAGCTCTTTTTGAGCAGATTCATTGGTCAGAAATATTAGGGTTAGGGTTAGTATATAACACATGAAAATGTGTCTGCTTTTTTGCTGTACAAAGCATCAGAGGACCATGAAAAGATGTATTCTGCAAGAGAAAACAGTTGATCAGTCAAAAGCTCTTTTTGAGCAGATTCATTGGTCAGAAATATTAGGGTTAGTATATAACATATGAAAATTAGTCTGCTTTTTGCTGTACAAAGAATCAGAGGACCATGAAAAGATGTATTCTGCAAGAGAAAACAGTTGATCAGTCAAAAGCTCTTTTTGAGCAGATTCATTGGTCAGAAATATTAGGGTTAGGGTTAGGTTAGAATATACACATGAAAATGTGTCTGCTTTTTGCTGTACAAAGCATCAGAGGACCATGAAAAGATGTATTCTGCAAGAGAAAAAGTTGATCAGTCAAAAGCTCTTTTTGAGCAGATTCATTGGTCAGAAATATTAGGGTTAGGGTTAGAGTATAAACACATGAAAATGTGTCTGCTGTTTGCTGTACAAAGCATCAGAGGACCATGAAAAGATGTATTCTGCAAGAGAAAACAGTTGATCAGTCAAAAGCTCTTTTTGAGCAGATTCATTGGTCAGAAAATATTAGGGTTAGGGTTAGTATATAACACATGAAAATGTGTCTGCTGTTTGCTGTACAAAGCATCAGAGGACCATGAAAAGATGTATTCTGCAAGAGAAAACAGTTGATCAGTCAAAAGCTCTTTTTGAGCAGATTCATTGGTCAGAAATATAGGGTTAGGGTTAGAATATACACATGAAAATGTGTCTGCTGTTTGCTGTACAAAGCATCAGAGGACCATGAAAGATGTATTCTGCAAGAGAAAACAGTTAATCAGTCAAAAGCTCTTTTTGAGCAGATTCATTGGTCAGAAATATTAGGGTTAGGGTTACACATGAAAATGTGTCTGCTGTTTTGCTGTACAAAGCATCAGAGGACCATGAAAAGATGTATTCTGCAAGAGAAAACAGTTGATCAGTCAAAAGCTCTTTTTGAGCAGATTCATTGGTCAGAAATATAGGGTTAGTTATATACACATGAAAATGTGTCTGCTGTTTGCTGTACAAAGCATCAGAGGACCATGAAAAGATGTATTCTGCAAGAGAAAACAGTTGATCAGTCAAAAGCTCTTTTTGAGCAGATTCATTGGTCAGAAATATAGGGTTAGGGTTAGAATATAACACATGAAAATGTGTCTGCTTTTTTGCTGTACAAAGAATCAGAGGACCATGAAAAGATGTATTCTGCAAGAGAAAACAGTTGATCAGTCAAAAGCTCTTTTTGAGCAGATTCATTGGTCAGAAATATTAGGTTAGGGTTAGTATATACACATGAAAATGTGTCTGCTGTTTTGCTGTACAAAGCATCAGAGGACCATGAAAAGATGTATTCTGCAAGAGAAAACAGTTATCAGTCAAAAGCTCTTTTGAGCAGATTCATTGGTCAGAAATATTAGGTTAGGGTTAGACATGAAAATGTGTCTGCTGTTTGCTGTACAAAGCATCAGAGGACCATGAAAAGATGTATTCTGCAAGAGAAAACAGTTGATCAGTCAAAAGCTCTTTTTGAGCAGATTCATTGGTCAGTTATTAGGGTTAGGGTTAGTATATACACATGAAAATGTGTCTGCTGTTTGCTGTACAAAGCATCAGAGGACCATGAAAAGATGTATTCTGCAAGAGAAAACAGTTGATCAGTCAAAAGCTCTTTTTGAGCAGATTCATTGGTCAGAAAATATTAGGGTTAGGTTTAGTATATACACATGAAAATGTGTCTGCTTTTGCTGTACAAAGCATCAGAGGACCATGAAAAGATGTATTCTGCAAGAGAAAACAGTTGATCAGTCAAAGCTCTTTTGAGCAGATTCATTGGTCAGAAATAGGGTTAGGGTTAGAATATAACACATGAAAATGTGTCTGCTGTTTGCTGTACAAAGCATCAGAGGACCATGAAAAGATGTATTCTGCAAGAGAAAACAGTTGATCAGTCAAAAGCTCTTTTTGAGCAGATTCATTGGTCAGAAATATTAGGGTTAGGGTAGAGTTAGTATATACACATGAAAATGTGTCTGCTGTTTGCTGTACAAAGCATCAGAGGACCATGAAAAGATGTATTCTGCAAGAGAAAACAGTTGATCAGTCAAAAGCTCTTTTTGAGCAGATTCATTGGTCAGAAATATTTAGGGTTTAGAGTTAGAATATACACATGAAAATGTGTCTGCTGTTTGCTGTACAAAGCATCAGAGGACCATGAAAAGATGTATTCTGCAAGAGAAAACAGTTGATCAGTCAAAAGCTCTTTTTGAGCAGATTCATTGGTCAGAAATATTTAGGGTTAGGGTTAGTTATATACACATGAAAATGTGTCTGCTGTTTGCTGTACAAAGCATCAGAGGACCATGAAAAGATGTTCTGCAAGAGAAAACAGTTGATCAGTCAAAAGCTCTTTTTGAGCAGATTCATTGGTCAAAATATTTAGGGTTAGGGTTAGTATTAACACATGAAAATGTGTCTGCTGTTTGCTGTACAAAGCATCAGAGGACCATGAAAAGATGTATTCTGCAAGAGAAAACAGTTATCAGTCAAAAGCTCTTTTTGAGCAGATTCATTGGTCAGAAATATTTAGGGTTAGGGTTAGAATATACACATGAAAATGTGTCTGCTGTTTGCTGTACAAAGCATCAGAGGACCATGAAAAGATGTATTCTGCAAGAGAAAACAGTTGATCAGTCAAAAGCTCTTTTTGAGCAGATTCATTGGTCAGAAATATTTAGGGTTAGGGTTAGAATATAACACATGAAAATGTGTCTGCTGTTTGCTGTACAAAGCATCAGAGGACCATGAAAAGATGTATTCTGCAAGAGAAAACAGTTGATCAGTCAAAAGCTCTTTTTGAGCAGATTCATTGGTCAGAAATTAGGGTTAGGGTTAGTATATAACACATGAAAATGTGTCTGCTGTTTGCTGTACAAAGCATCAGAGGACCATGAAAAGATGTTCTGCAAGAGAAAACAGTTATCAGTCAAAAGCTCTTTTTGAGCAGATTCATTGGTCAGAAGGTTAGGGTCATGAAATGTCTGCTTTTTGCTGTACAAAGAATCAGAGGACCATGAAAAGATGTATTCTGCAAGAGAAAACAGTTGATCAGTCAAAAGCTCTTTTTGAGCAGATTCATTGGTCAGAAATAGGGTTAGGGTTAGAATATACACATGAAAATGTGTCTGCTGTTTGCTGTACAAAGCATCAGAGGACCATGAAAAGATGTATTCTGCAAGAGAAAACAGTTGATCAGTCAAAAGCTCTTTTTGAGCAGATTCATTGGTCAGAAATATTAGGGTTAGGGTTAGTATATAACACATGAAAATGTGTCTGCTGTTTTGCTGTACAAAGCATCAGAGGACCATGAAAAGATGTATTCTGCAAGAGAAAACAGTTATCAGTCAAAAGCTCTTTTTGAGCAGATTCATTGGTCAGAAATATTTAGGGTTAGTTAGTATATACACATGAAAATGTGTCTGCTGTTTGCTGTACAAAGCATCAGAGGACCATGAAAAGATGTATTCTGCAAGAGAAAACAGTTGATCAGTCAAAAGCTCTTTTTGAGCAGATTCATTGGTCAGAAATATAGGTTAGGTTAGATATAACATGAAAATGTGTCTGCTGTTTGCTGTACAAAGCATCAGAGGACCATGAAAGATGTATTCTGCAAGAGAAAACAGTTGATCAGTCAAAAGCTCTTTTTGCAGATTCATTGGTCAGAAATTTAGGGTTAGAATATTACACATGAAAATGTGTCTGCTGTTTGCTGTACAAAGCATCAGAGGACCATGAAAAGATGTATTCTGCAAGAGAAAACAGTTGATCAGTCAAAAGCTCTTTTGAGCAGATTCATTGGTCAGAAATATAGGGTTAGGGTTAGAATATACACATGAAAATGTGTCTGCTGTTTGCTGTACAAGCATCAGAGGACCATGAAAAATGTATTCTGCAAGAGAAAACAGTTGATCAGTCAAAAGCTCTTTTTGAGCAGATTCATTGGTCAGAAATATTTTTAGGGTTAGGGTTAGTATATACACATGAAAATGTGTCTGCTGTTTGCTGTACAAAGCATCAGAGGACCATGAAAAGATGTATTCTGCAAGAGAAAACAGTTGATCAGTCAAAAGCTCTTTTTGAGCAGATTCATTGGTCAGAAATATTTAGGGTTAGGGTTAGGGTTAGTATATACACATGAAAATGTGTCTGCTGTTTGCTGTACAAAGCATCAGAGGACCATGAAAAGATGTATTCTGCAAGAGAAACAGTTGATCAGTCAAAAGCTCTTTTTGAGCAGATTCATTGGTCAGAAATATTAGGTTAGGGTTAGTATACACATGAAAATGTGTCTGCTGTTTGCTGTACAAAGCATCAGAGGACCATGAAAAGATGTATTCTGCAAGAGAAAACAGTTGATCAGTCAAAAGCTCTTTTTGAGCAGATTCATTGGTCAGAAATATTAGGGTTAGGGTTAGAATATTACACATGAATGTGTCTGCTTTTTGCTGTACAAAGCATCAGAGGACCATGAAAAGATGTATTCTGCAAGAGAAAACAGTTGATCAGTCAAAAGCTCTTTTTGAGCAGATTCATTGGTCAGAAATTAGGGTTAGCACATGAAAATGTGTCTGCTGTTTGCTGTAAAGCATCAGAGGACCATGAAAAGATGTATTCTGCAAGAGAAAACAGTTGATCAGTCAAAAGCTCTTTTTGAGCAGATTCATTGGTCAGAAATATTAGGGTTAGGGTTATATACACATGAAAATGTGTCTGCTGTTTGCTGTACAAAGCATCAGAGGACCATGAAAAGATGTATGCAAGAGAAAACAGTTGATCAGTCAAAAGCTCTTTTTGAGCAGATTCATTGGTCAGAAATATAGGGTTAGGGTTAGGGTTAGTATATACACATGAAAATGTGTCTGCTTTTGCTGTACAAAGCATCAGAGGACCATGAAAAGATGTATTCTGCAAGAGAAAACAGTTGATCAGTCAAAAGCTCTTTTTGAGCAGATTCATTGGTCAGAAATATAGGGTTAGGGTTAGATATACACATGAAAATGTGTCTGCTTTTTGCTGTACAAAGCATCAGAGGACCATGAAAAGATGTTCTGCAAGAGAAAACAGTTATCAGTCAAAAGCTCTTTTGAGCAGATTCATTGGTCAGAAATATTAGGGTTAGAATATTACACATGAAAATGTATCTGCTTTTGCTGTACAAAGCATCAGAGGACCATGAAAAGATGTATTCTGCAAGAGAAAACAGTTGATCAGTCAAAAGCTCTTTTTGAGCAGATTCATTGGTCAGAAATATAGGGTTAGGGTTAGAATATACACATGAAAATGTGTCTGCTTTTGCTGTACAAAGCATCAGAGGACCATGAAAATGTATTCTGCAAGAGAAAACAATCAGTCAAAGCTCTTTTGAGCAGATTCATTGGTCAGAAATATTAGGGTTAGGGTTAGTATATAACATGAAAATGTGTCTGCTGTTTGCTGTACAAAGCATCAGAGGACCATGAAAAGATGTATTCTGCAAGAAAACAGTTGATCAGTCAAAGCTCTTTTTGAGCAGATTCATTGGTCAGAAATATTAGGGTTAGGGTTAGATATACACATGTCTGCTTTTTGCTGTACAAAGCATCAGAGGACCATGAAAAGATGTATTCTGCAAGAAAACAGTTGATCAGTCAAAAGCTCTTTTTGAGCAGATTCATTGGTCAGAAATATTAGGGTTAGGGTTAGAGAATAACACATGAAAATGTGTCTGCTTTTGCTGTACAAAGCATCAGAGGACCATGAAAAGATGTATTCTGCAAGAGAAAACAGTTGATCAGTCAAAAGCTCTTTTTGAGCAGATTCATTGGTCAGAAATATAGGGTTAGGGTTAGAATATACACATGAAAATGTGTCTGCTGTTTGCTGTACAAAGCATCAGAGGACCATGAAAAGATGTATTCTGCAAGAGAAAACAGTTGATCAGTCAAAAGCTCTTTTTGAGCAGATTCATTGGTCAAAATTTAGGGTTAGGGTTAGAATATTACACATGAAAATGTGTCTGCTTTTTGCTGTACAAAGCATCAGAGGACCATGAAAAGATGTATTCTGCAAGAGAAAACAGTTGATCAGTCAAAAGCTCTTTTTGAGCAGATTCATTGGTCAGAAATATTTAGGGTTAGGGTTAGGTTAGTATATACACATGAAAATGTGTCTGCTGTTTGCTGTACAAAGCATCAGAGGACCATGAAAAGATGTATTCTGCAAGAGAAAACAGTTGATCAGTCAAAAGCTCTTTTTGAGCAGATTCATTGGTCAGAAATATGAAAAATTAGGGTTAGGGTTAGAGTTATATACACATGAAAATGTCTGCTGTTTGCTGTACAAAGCATCAGAGGACCATGAAAAGATGTATTCTGCAAGAGAAAACAGTTGATCAGTCAAAAGCTCTTTTTGAGCAGATTCATTGGTCAGAAATATAGGTTAGGGTTTAGAATATACACATGAAAATGTGTCTGCTTTTGCTGTACAAAGCATCAGAGGACCATGAAAATGTATTCTGCAAGAGAAAACAGTTGATCAGTCAAAAGCTCTTTTTGAGCAGATTCATTGGTCAATAATATGAAATATTAGGGTTAGGGTTAGAATATTACACATGAAAATGTGTCTGCTGTTTGCTGTACAAAGCATCAGAGGACCATGAAAAGATGTATTCTGCAAGAGAAAACAGTTGATCAGTCAAAAGCTCTTTTTGAGCAGATTCATTGGTCAGAAATATAGGTTAGGGTATATATACACATGAAAATGTGTCTGCTGTTTGCTGTACAAAGCATCAGAGGACCATGAAAAGATGTATTCTGCAAGAGAAAACAGTTGATCAGTCAAAAGCTCTTTTTGAGCAGATTCATTGGTCAGAAATATTAGGGTTAGGGTTAGAATATACACATGAAAATGTGTCTGCTGTTTGCTGTACAAAGCATCAGAGGACCATGAAAAGATGTATTCTGCAAGAGAAAACAGTTGATCAGTCAAAAGCTCTTTTTGAGCAGATTCATTGGTCAGAAATTAGGGTTAGGGTTAGGGTTAGAATATACACATGAAAATGTGTCTGCTGTTTGCTGTACAAAGCATCAGAGGACCATGAAAAGATGTATTCTGCAAGACAAAACGGCTTTTTCAGTCAAAAGCTCTTTTTGAGCAGATTCATTGGTCAGAAATATTAGGGTTAGGGTTAGAATATTAACACATGAAAATGTGTCTGCTTTTTGCTGTACAAAGCATCAGAGGACCATGAAAAGATGTATTCTGCAAGAGAAACAGTTGATCAGTCAAAAGCTTTTTTGAGCAGATTCATTGGTCAGAAATATTAGGGTTAGGGTTAGAATATACACATGAAAATGTGTCTGCTGTTTGCTGTACAAAGCATCAGAGGACCATGAAAAGATGTATTCTGCAAGAGAAAACAGTTGATCAGTCAAAAGCTCTTTTGAGCAGATTCATTGGTCAGAAATTATTTAGGGTTAGGTTAGATATACACATGAAAATGTGTCTGCTGTTTGCTGTACAAAGCATCAGAGGACCATGAAAAGATGTATTCTGCAAGAGAAAACAGTTGATCAGTCAAAAGCTCTTTTTGAGCAGATTCATTGGTCAGAAATATTAGGGTTAGGGTTGTTAGTATATACACATGAAAATGTGTCTGCTTTTGCTGTACAAAGCATCAGAGGACCATGAAAAGGTATTCTGCAAGAGAAAACAGTTGATCAGTCAAAAGCTCTTTTTGAGCAGATTCATTGGTCAGAAATATTAAGAGGGTTAGAATATACACATGAAAATGTGTCTGCTGTTTGCTGTACAAAGCATCAGAGGACCATGAAAAGATGTATTCTGCAAGAGAAAAACAGTTATCAGTCAAAAGCTCTTTTTGAGCAGATTCATTGGTCAGAAATATTAGGGTTAGGGTTAGGGTTAGAATATACACATGAAAATGTGTCTGCTGTTTGCTGTACAAAGCATCAGAGGACCATGAAAAGATGTATTCTGCAAGAGAAAACAGTTGATCAGTCAAAAGCTCTTTTTGAGCAGATTCATTGGTCAGAAATATTTAGGGTTAGGGTTAGTTAGATATACACATGAAAATGTGTCTGCTGTTTGCTGTACAAAGCATCAGAGGACCATGAAAAGATGTATTCTGCAAGAGAAAACAGTTGATCAGTCAAAAGCTCTTTTTGAGCAGATTCATTGGTCAGAAATATAGGGTTAGGTTAGAATATACACATGAAAATGTGTCTGCTGTTTGCTGTACAAAGCATCAGAGGACCATGAAAAGATGTATTCTGCAAGACAAAACGGCTTTTTCAGTCAAAAGCTCTTTTTGAGCACATTGGTCAGAAATATTTTTAGGGTTAGGGTTAGTATATACACATGAAAATGTGTCTGCTGTTTGCTGTACAAAGCATCAGAGGACCATGAAAAGATGTATTCTGCAAGAGAAAACAGTTGATCAGTCAAAAGCTCTTTTTGAGCAGATTCATTGGTCAGAAATATTTAGGGTTAGGGTTAGAATATACACATGAAAATGTGTCTGCTGTTTGCTGTACAAAGCATCAGAGGACCATGAAAAGATGTATTCTGCAAGAGAAAACAGTTGATCAGTCAAAAGCTCTTTTTGAGCAGATTCATTGGTCAGAAATATAGGGTTAGGTTAGAATATAACACATGAAAATGTGTCTGCTGTTTGCTGTACAAAGCATCAGAGGACCATGAAAAGATGTATTCTGCAAGAGAAAACAGTTGATCAGTCAAAAGCTCTTTTTGAGCAGATTCATTGGTCAGAAATATTAGGGTTAGAATATTACACATGAAAATGTGTCTGCTGTTTGCTGTACAAAGCATCAGAGGACCATGAAAAGATGTATTCTGCAAGAGAAAACAGTTGATCAGTCAAAAGCTCTTTTTGAGCAGATTCATTGGTCAGAAATAGGGTTAGGGTTAGAATATACACATGAAAATGTGTCTGCTGTTTGCTGTACAAAGCATCAGAGGACCATGAAAAGATGTATTCTGCAAGAGAAAACAGTTATCAGTCAAAAGCTCTTTTTGAGCAGATTCATTGGTCAGAAATATTAGGGTTAGGGTTAGATATTAACATGAAAATGTGTCTGCTGTTTGCTGTACAAAGCATCAGAGGACCATGAAAAGATGTATTCTGCAAGAGAAAACAGTTGATCAGTCAAAAGCTCTTTTTGAGCAGATTCATTGGTCAGAAATATTAGGGTTAGGTTAGATATACACATGAAAATGTGTCTGCTGTTTGCTGTACAAAGCATCAGAGGACCATGAAAAGATGTATTCTGCAAGAGAAAACAGTTGATCAGTCAAAAGCTCTTTTTGAGCAGATTCATTGGTCAGAAATATTTAGGGTTAGGGTTAGGGTTATATATACACATGAAAATGTGTCTGCTGTTTGCTGTACAAAGCATCAGAGGACCATGAAAAGATGTATTCTGCAAGAGAAAACAGTTGATCAGTCAAAAGCTCTTTTTGAGCAGATTCATGGTCAGAAATATTAGGGTTAGGGTTAGAATATACACATGAAAATGTGTCTGCTGTTTGCTGTACAAAGCATCAGAGGACCATGAAAAGATGTATTCTGCAAGAGAAAACAGTTGATCAGTCAAAAGCTCTTTTTGAGCAGATTCATTGGTCAGAAATATTAGGGTTAGGGTTAGAATATTACACATGAAAATGTGTCTGCTTTTTGCTGTACAAAGCATCAGAGGACCATGAAAAGATGTATTCTGCAAGAGAAAACAGTTGATCAGTCAAAAGCTCTTTTTGAGCAGATTCATTGGTCAGAAATATTTAGGGTTAGTAGTATATACACATGAAAATGTGTCTGCTGTTTGCTGTACAAAGCATCAGAGGACCATGAAAAGATGTATTCTGCAAGAGAAAACAGTTGATCAGTCAAAAGCTCTTTTTGAGCAGATTCATTGGTCAGAAATATTTAGGGTTAGGGTTAGTTTATACACATGAAAATGTGTCTGCTGTTTGCTGTACAAAGCATCAGAGGACCATGAAAAGATGTATTCTGCAAGAGAAAACAGTTGATCAGTCAAAAGCTCTTTTTGAGCAGATTCATTGGTCAGAAATATAGGTTAGGTTAGGTTAGTATACACATGAAAATGTGTCTGCTGTTTGCTGTACAAAGCATCAGAGGACCATGAAAAGATGTATTCTGCAAGAGAAAACAGTTGATCAGTCAAAAGCTCTTTTTGAGCAGATTCATTGGTCAGAAATATTTAGGGTTAGGGTTAGATATAACACATGAAAATGTGTCTGCTTTTTGCTGTACAAAGCATCAGAGGACCATGAAAAGATGTATTCTGCAAGAGAAAACAGTTGATCAGTCAAAAGCTCTTTTTGAGCAGATTCATTGGTCAGAAATATTAGGGTTAGGTATAATATACACATGAAAATGTGTCTGCTTTTGCTGTACAAAGCATCAGAGGACCATGAAAAGATGTATCTGCAAGAGAAAACAGTTATCAGTCAAAAGCTCTTTTGAGCAGATTCATTGGTCAGAAATATTAGGGTTAGGGTTAGGGTCACATGAAAATGTGTCTGCTTTTGCTGTACAAAGCATCAGAGGATTGGGTCAGATCAAAAATCTTTTTTGAGCAGATTCATTGGTCAGAAATGTTAGGGTTAGGGTTAGAATATACACATGAAAATGTGTCTGCTTTTTGCTGTACAAAGCATCAGAGGACCATGAAAAGATGTATTCTGCAAGAGAAAACAGTTGATCAGTCAAAAGCTCTTTTTGAGCAGATTCATTGGTCAGAAATATTAGGGTTAGGGTTAGAATATTAACACATGAAAATGTGTCTGCTTTTTGCTGTACAAAGCATCAGAGGACCATGAAAAGATGTATTCTGCAAGAGAAAACAGTTGATCAGTCAAAAGCTCTTTTTGAGCAGATTCATTGGTCAGAAATATTAGGGTTAGGGTTAGAATATTACACATGAAAATGTGTCTGCTTTTTGCTGTACAAAGCATCAGAGGACCATGAAAAGATGTATTCTGCAAGAGAAAACAGTTGATCAGTCAAAAGCTCTTTTTGAGCAGATTCATTGGTCAGAAATATTAGGGTTAGGGTTAGATATAACACATAAAAATGTGTCTGCTTTTTGCTGTACAAAGCATCAGAGGACCATGAAAAGATGTATCTGCAAGAGAAAACAGTTGATCAGTCAAAAGCTCTTTTGAGCAGATTCATTGGTCAGAAATAGGGTTAGGGTTAGAGAATATAACATGAAAATGTGTCTGCTTTTGCTGTACAAAGCATCAGAGGACCATGAAAAGATGTATTCTGCAAGAGAAAACAGTTGATCAGTCAAAAGCTCTTTTTGAGCAGATTCATTGGTCAGAAATATAGGGTTAGGGTTAGAATATTACACATGAAAATGTGTCTGCTTTTTGCTGTACAAAGCATCAGAGGACCATGAAAAGATGTATTCTGCAAGAGAAAACAGTTTATCAGTCAAAAGCTCATTTTGAGCAGATTCATTGGTCAGAAATATTAGGGTTAGGGTTAGAGTTAGAATATACACATGAAATGTGTCTGCTTTTTGCTGTACAAAGCATCAGAGGACCATGAAAAGATCTGTTCTGCAAGAGAAAACAGTTGATCAGTCAAAAGCTCTTTTTGAGCAGATTCATTGGTCAGAAATATGAAAAATTAGGGTTAGGGTTAGGGTTAGAATATTACACATGAAAATGTGTCTGCTGTTTGCGTACA
>VCII01000914.1:0-13645 GCA_006030095.1 Triplophysa siluroides
CGACGACACAAGGGGGCGGGCTTGCCCTTGGCCGCCGTCTCTTGCCGTCACCCCATTCCCCATCCTCTACGCCAACGAGAGTCTTCGTCCCCCGCCTTCCGTCGCGGGCGCCATTTCCTTCGGCGCTGAGGAGGATGATGACTCCATGTCCATCTCAGCTTCGGACAAGGACTGGGCAGGATCGGAGCGGGATCGCCCCGACCTAGAGAGCACCCCGGACCTCCAGGGAGTTCATAAGTCCTCGAGAAGGCTGTCAGCGAGCTCAATCACCTGGAGTTCACCGAGGAGCCGGCAAAAGTAAGCTCGACTCGTGGTACCTTCAGGCGGGCCGCCGTCAGGCCACATCAAAGAGGAGTGCGCCATTTTTCCCAGATGTCCACGAGCACGTGGTGAAATCGTGGTCTGCTCCCCAGTCGACGCGCGTTCACGCTGCTTCTCAGTCCATGTTCGCGCACGTGGTCGGAGCGGAGGCCCACGGTTACGTGCGCATGCCACCCGTCGAGGAGACCCTCGCCGCTCATTTGTGCCCTTCAACCACCTCGTTGGGCTCGGACCCAGGCCTGCCGTCGAAGCCGTGCAGGTTTACCGCCCATCTCGCCGGTAAGGCTTACGCATCCGCCGGGGAAGCCGCTTCCGCATTGCACGCAATGGCGGTGCTGCAGGTGTTCCAGGCTAAGATCCTTCAGTCGCTGGATAGCGGCAGCCTGGAGGCGGACGCCACGAGGGATCTGAGGGCAGCGACCGACTTCGCTCTGATGGCTACGAAGCGGACCGCACAAGCTATCGGCCGATCTATGGGATTTATGGTCGTCCTCCACCGTCATCTGTGGCTTACGTTGGCGGACCTAAAAGACGCTGATCGTAAGTCTCTTCTCAACGCCCCGATCACTCCCTCTCCGGCCTCTTTGGTGACGTCGTGGAGTCAGTGGTAGAGCGCTTCGGGGAGGCGCAAAAGCGCGCCAAGGCCATGAGTCACGTGCTACCGCGACGCTCTTATCAGCCGTCTCCGAGAGCCCGTTCTTCATCCGCGCCGCACTCCACGCAGAGGCCGGCCAAACAGCACGCTGCTTCCGCTCCGGCTTCTCGAGGTCGTGAGCCGGATGCTCGGCCTAAACAATGGTCGGGCCCACCTAAAAAGAGGTACGGGCCGAAGAGAGGACCGCCGCGCCACGACGGCGGAGCGTCATCGTCGGCCAAGCCGTCGTCCTGACAGACCTATAAAGAGGAGGGGAGAGTTCGTGAGCGTCCCTGTGGCCCCCAAACGCCGCTGTTTGCATCAGTTTTCCCCCGCGGTTGCGGGCGAACATTGCAATGTTGTGAATGTTTGTGTAAATGCAATAAACACACTTACCTGTTCACAAAAGGAGCTCTTTCCCCCTCACCCAGCCAATACTGCGTTCCTTGCCCTGCCACGGTGCAGCGCGAAGCCGCAGTTAATTCCAGCGATAACCAGCCTTCCCTCGTCCACGGTCTTTCCCGTGGGCGAGAGACGGCTGGAGTCTCACACACGAGCCATTTCCCCCCCAGTGCTATTGGCCTCGCTGCACCAGCGTGCTTCCCTAAACGGTCCGCTGATGGTAACGCCCGAAGAGATTCGGCCATTATGTCTGTTTCTGGACGCGTGGAAAGCCATTCCGGGCATTTCTCATTGGCTACTAAATGTGGTAGAACACGGGTACACCCTGCAGTTCAGACGCAGACCTCCCCGCTTCAGCGGTGTGGTTCCGTCGCTTACGTCAGCGCAAAATGCGCCTGTGTTGAGACAGGAAATTTGCAGCCTACTCGCGAAAGGAGCGATCGAGCGCGTCCCTCCGAACGAGCGAGAAAGCGGGTTTTACAGCCGGTATTTTGTAGTCCCCAAGAGAGATGGGGGTCTGCGTCCGATTCTGGACTTGAGACCCGTCAACCGAGCCCTTCACAAAGCGAGCGTTCAGAATGACAACTCTAAAACAGATCCTGGCACAAGTGCGTCCCGGGGACTGGTTTGCATCCGTAGATCTGAAGGATGCGTATTTTCATGTTCAGATAGCCAAGCGTCACCGAAAGTTCCTGCGATTCGCTTTCGCGGGTTCAGCGTACCAATTTGCTGTACTCCCGTTCGGACTGGCATTAGCTCCGCGCACATTCTCGAAGTGCGTGGACGCGGCGCTTTCCCCTCTCAGAGCGAGCGGTATGCGCATTCTGAATTATCTGGACGATTGGTTGATTTTAGCCCATTCACGGGAGGCGCTATCCGGTCATACGCAGATACTGCTTCGTCACTTGACATCCCTGGGGCTGCGCGTGAACATGCAGAAGAGCAAGCTCACTCCGAGTCAGTCAATAACGTATCTGGGGGTATGTTTCGACTCAGTGGAGATGCGCGCTCGCCTCTCTCTAGAGCGGACGGAGTCCATCTCTTCAGCTCTACATTTGCTCAGGCCGGGTCGGTCTGTTCCCCTGAGAGAGTTTCAGAGGCTTTTGGGTCTCATGGCGTCAGCCTCGGCGGTCTGCCACCTTGGTCTTCTGCACATGCGACCGCTACAGTTTTGGCTGAAGGCTCGGGTTCCATGGAAAGCATGGTCCTCGGGTCGAGTGCGAGTCCCGGTTACACTCAGTTGCCTCAGTGCCCTGAGCCCGTGGCGCGACCCGGGCATGTTCAGTCGGGGGAGTTCCCCTGGGGCTGGTTACGAGACGCATAGTCGTTACGACGGATGCGTCGTCCTCCGGATGGGGCGCGGTGTGCGAGGGCATGCCGGCATCCGGCCTTTGGACACAGTCACTGAGAAAATGGCATATAAATCGTTTGGAGCTGAAGGCGGTGTCTCTAGCTCTCCATACTTTCCAGTCGAGGCTGGAGAAGAAACATGTCCTGATTCGCACCGACAACATGTCCGTGGTTTCGTACATAAATCGCCAAGGAGGACTCCACTCAGGAACTCTTTTCAAACAGGCTGCGAGTCTCCTACTGTGGGCAGATCGGCATCTACTCTCTGTCAGGGCAGCGCATATCCCCGGTCGTCTGAACTGCGGAGCGGACATGCTTTCGAGGGAAGGTCTTCCGCACGGGGAATGGAGACTTCATCCCGACTCAGTGCGGTCACTTTGGGAGCGCTTTGGGAAGGCGGAAGTGGATCTATTCGCGACGAGCGAGAACGCGCACTGCCCGCTGTATTTCTCGCTGACCCACTCCCCCATGGGGGAGCGACGCTCTGACGGTGCGTTGGCCGGACGTTCGGCTTTACGCGTTTCCTCCGGTGAAGATCTTGCCCCTGGTGCTGTGCAAAATCAGAGAGGAGACGGCGACGGTGATCCTCGTCGCTCCGTTTTGGCCGAATCAACCGTGGTTTCCGGACCTGAGCGAATTGTTAACGGCACCGCCGTGGCGGATTCCCCTCAGGAGAGACCTGTTGTCCCAAGCGAACGGCACGATATTTCACCCCAGCCCGCAGCTGTGGAGCCTTCATGCCTGGCATCTTCGGGGGTTTTAAATGCACTTCCTCAGCGTGTACTTGACACTATTTCAGAGTGTCGTGCGCCTTCCACCAGGCGTTTATACGCTCTCAAATGGGGGGTGTTTGTTAAATGGTGCAGTAGTAACAATATCGACCCGATGTCCTGCCCCGTGTCGGATATTTTATGCTTCCTGCAGCACAGGCTGGACAACGGCGGACTCCCGTCAACACTGAAGGTTTATGTGGCTGCTATCGCCTCGTTTCGTTCCCCGGTGGATGGGCAATCGATTGGAAGGCACATGCTGGTGGTCAGATTCCTCAGAGGAGCGAGGAGACTTTTTCCCACGCGATCCCCTTCGGTGCCGCCTTGGGACTTAGCGCTGGTGTTGAAGGCTCTCTCTTCTCCCCCATTTGAGCCTTTGGACGAGGCTTCCATAAGAGAGCTCACTCTTAAAACTGTTCTCCTTCTTGCCCTTGCTTCGGCTAAGCGCATAGGGGATCTACAAGCGCTCTCAGTCGGCGCTGATTTCATTCGTTTTGGAACCGGCGACTGCAACGTCACTCTCCGGCCGAAAACGGGTTATGTGCCAAAGTCCATGTCTACCCCATTTAGAGCACAGGTCATTTCTTTGCCCTCTTTGTTTTCCAACTCGCCAGACTCGCAGAATGCTAACGCTCAGAGAGCGGTCTGCCCGGTAAGGGTTTTACGGGCTTACATCGATCGCACGGCCGGCTTTCGGCAGTCTGAACAGCTCTTCGTCTGTTTTGGTGGGGGAACTAAAGGTCGGGCTGTATCAAAGCAGAGGCTCTCTCACTGGGTGGTGGACGCTATTACCTTAGCGTATGAGAGTCAGGGACAGAACTGCCCCTTCGGTATCAGAGCTCATTCGACTAGGGCTATCGCCTCTTCGTGGGCCTGGTCTAAGGGCACATCTATTCAGGACATATGCTGTGCGGCTGGCTGGTCTTCGCAGAACACTTTCGCCAGGTTCTACAGATTGGACGTGTCCTCTTTATCGTCTCAAGTCCTCTCGGTGAGTGCTGATCACTCTTTATCTTCTACCTTATAACCGCTTAGGTTACACAGTTGTTGCCGCGTTGCTGTTTACGCTGTGCTTGGTGTACTTTTATGATCTCTGTTATATCCGCCCGGGAATCCGTGCTGGCTCTTACTGTTGTGGTGTCTGCCCTGTTTCAGCGCAGCCCGCTGCATTTGTTGGGTTTGGATATGCAAATTTGGCAGGAGCCCGATCTAGCAGTTCATTGGCCTGTTCAGTGATTTGGCAGTTCATTGGCCGATTTAAGCCAATCAGCTGTTGACGCTTAGGACTACCTCTCGAATGGTTAAATTGTATGCTTCCCATGCTTGTGTGTTTTAATCCAGTTTTTCTGGCTGATTTTGCAAGCTCTCACGGCGGGATTGTACTACCGTTCCATATGCGGTTCTCCGCAATGTCGAAGTGACCGCTCTCGAAAGGGAACGTCTCCGGTTACTTTCGTAACCTCGGTTCCCTAAGAAGCGGGAACGAGACATTGCGTAGATCGCCGTGTTCGCCGCTCATCACCGTGCAGGCGTTCTCTCGTAGATTCTGAGGATTGTCGTCACATGCACTGTATTTATACTGTCTGGATTCGTCAGTATTTGCATACTGTTGCATTCTTGCGACAATTGGCCAGTTTTTTTACTGGCGTTATCCAATAAGACTTCAGGAAAAGTGAAAAAGGGGAGGAGTTTCATATGCGGTTCTCCGCAATGTCTCGTTCCCGCTTCTCAGGGAACCGAGGTTACGAAAGTAACCGGAGACGTTCACCAGAGCACAGCAGACAAGTCCAATCTTGTCTATTGTACAAAAACTATCATCGTTTCTTAAGAAATCTATTGGTAATGTCTCCCAATATACAATACTTCTGGCGCACACTACCAATCACACGTTCAACATGAATCCTCACATGAGCTATTTTTCTTGTGATTTCCAAGTCAACTGGAGATAGCTGTGATTTCCTATGGGTAAAGGCTGGTGTTTCTACATGAGCCATCACGCAACCTAATGTGTCCTGAATATCAAAGCCACGGTCAGCAAGAACTAAATCACCAGGTAAAATGTTGTCCAAAAAGCCACAGTTTTCAGTTATGTATCTGTCACTTACTCTTCCTCCTCATGGATTTGATATGTAAGAGACTGTGCCCTGTGGTGTAATACCAGCAAACACTTGACTGTGTTATGGTGCTTGTAAGATGACCATGTTTCTGCTCTGGGTATAAGGTTAGATGGACGATCTATAAAGACCTCAAAGCAGCCGATAACAGCAACATATTTTTTCACAAAATGTTTTCTGAATTGCATTGGCATAGTTTTTACCAACTGTTCTCCTTCTTTCATTTAACAAGAATAAAACATGACATCAGAGAATACCCTAGATGCAGTAGCTATTGACACATTGAATGCATAAGACAGGAAGGTTGTAGAAACATTAAGCCTTAGTCTCATTAATGTAAGCATTAGCACTTGGAATGCATAAAGTGACTTCTTCACAGGAAGGTGGGACAAAGGTATGTAAATAGTGCTAACAAAATCTGATATTTAGGTAGACCAGTGAAAAATAAAACCTTTTTGTCTTTACCCTCAAATGCACTTTGCTCATATGAAGAGGACAATTTTCGCAACAGAATGTTTTCTGTTCTCAGATTTTGAAGTTCGCTGGTCATAGAATCAATAAAGTCACCCGTCATTTCAGTTTGAGTCCCTACACTGCAGATATTATCGCTGACATAGTCACTTGTGGCTCAATCATAATCATATGGTGTGTCCATAAGAAGCAAAGAATGGGCAGCAGCATCCTTGTGTTTCTGGGCTGGATTCAACCGCTGTGGTTGTGGTTCTTGCTTTCCTCTCATATTTAGCCATGGCACCCAATCTGGATCATCCTTTTTGTGCAGGTCAGATATTTGACCTACAATACAATAATAATTAATGTAGCTTCATTTACTAAATTTCAGTAGCATTTGAAAGAAAATATGTATGTCTTGCACTACCAGAGTAGTTTATGAAATTAAATTATAATCAGATTTTAAGACAGGTATTTAACAAACAGCAAAGAAATATTAACATGAGTGTAGCGTATACTATTACACTACAAAATGAGTTAATACACTATTCCAATAATTGCCGTACCTGACACGAAATGAGAAGAACAAACACGAATGTTGTCAAGATTCTTGCCCTGAAAATCCTAGTACAGTTTGGCAATCCACAAACGCCTTCTTTCCTCCGACAGTATTTTGCTCTCTTCTCCTTGATTCGTAATCACTTTTGGCAGTCGATAGGACTCCACGTGTTTTTCTCGGTCCGACCGATTAGTACAGCCCAAAAACAAACAATAGTGGACCATTTTTATCGGCAAAACTACCGAGTTCCGTTCCGTTCCGTCGCATTGTTTATGTCCGAGTGCCTCCAACATGGCCGACTTCCGGATTGATGACGCGTCGTAAAAACACTCTATTGTCCAGTCACGTTTTAATTGACATTGAAACTGGATGTGAAGCTTTTCGAGGTTAATTCAAATATACACATCAGATAACACGAGCGTGAAGAATTCTAAAGATGACGTCACAATGACTCTGAGCGTTTATAGACGCTGACATTACTTGTTTTGCTCATTCTGCTTTTCATCCGCTTACGGTTAACTTGCTGCTGCTGTTTACTTGAGTGAAAGCCGACTTAACCAGCGACAATAGCAGTGTGTACGAGCTACCCGCTCGAGCAATCGACAACGCGACCGAGAAAGACGGAGGAAAGAAGAAGAAAAAGCGGTTTCTGGGACGGAGAAAAGGCCGCAGAGGTCAGGCTGAGAGAGAGGAGCCAGCTACAGAAACACCTCCTCCTGTGACCGCTGACAGAAGCAGAGATGATGGTCAGTCATAAAATCACCACATTATAAGAATATCTAGACGATATGTTCAAATGTTTAGAGTCAGCAGACATATCTTCTCCATATTTCACAATAACAGTGAACGCATCTAGCCTATTTAATAACACGAATGTAAATGTGGTATTACATACGGAATAATTGCTCATCTTCAGTCACATTTTGAACTTTGCTATTTTAACCCTGACGTGATTTTTGAGCGATACTAGAGGAATTTCTCTCTATGTTTCATTATTTGCTCCCAGTCACCCATGTCCATTCAGTTTTGTAACTGATATATGTATATACAGTTAAATTTTTGTCTATATGACTCATTTCAGACATTAAGCACACAAGGTCAAGACTCTGAATCTCTGAACACATACAAATTATAATTAAGAAAGATGACAAACCAATACAACAAAATAACAAATCAATAGAACTTGAACATATGATACTTTATGTGTGTGAAATACATCAATCTTTCATGACATTCATAAGAAATTACTTTTATTTTAACCAAAGATATTAAATGTATTTTAACTTATTTTAGAAACACACGTGTCAGGCATGCATCATTATTTTAAGTCTGGATGTTGTTATTTGTCGCTCAGGTTAAGGTTATGTCGTTGTAACTATGTAAGACTTTCGCTTTGGATAAAATGTCTGCTAAATGACTAAATGTAAATGTAACTGATCGGTTGAAATGAAGATGTTAAATGTGTGTGATGATTTGAACAAATCTTTAAGTAAAATTGCACTGTAAAATGCTGCTGTTGGTTTTCCATATTCAATATTATCTATCGATAGGATTGTTAAATATTTCATTGATGTAAGTTGATTGAATTGATCTTGTGTTTGACCTCATTTCTCTCTACATATGTGATTTCAGGACATCATCTCACTGTAAAGTTTCAGCCAAAGTCAATCGAAGGTGAGGTTACCTCCAAAATCCCAACATAAGCACACTCTTCATCATATGTTTAATATTGTTCATTAGGTTTGGAAGACGTATTTCTAATTCTTGACATTTCATTTATCTGTGAACATAATCAACTACAGGCGGTATAAGATTGGGAAGAAGCTGTGCGAAGGAGCATTTGGTTCAATCTATAAAGGCAGACGTTTGTGCAACGGCCGGAAGGTTTGAGTTTTTCTCTTTTTTCTTCTGTCTTGTGCTCATGTTTTTAATATCTCTTCCTGTATCTTATGTTCACTATTTAGTGAACTTGATCTATTGAAACAGACAGACTGATCAAACATGATCTCTATTGTTATAAATGAATGACATGTCTGTTCATCATGAATGCTTTGAGTGATATGATTTAACTGTAAATCTGTTTCTGTTGTTCAGGTGGCAGTGAAATTTGTCCACAAGAATGAGAAGACAGATTACATCAGCATCGTAAGTATTGATTGATATTAACCTGAAAACATCTTCAACATTGTTTTCTTACACACACACACACACACACACACACACACACACACACACACACACACACACACACACACACACACACACACACACTTCTTTTTCCCAGTTTGTAAAGTCACCTTCATCTAATCCTGATAAATTCCTGTCTTTCTTCCAGCCGGGTTATGCTAAACCCATTCCAAGAGAGATCGCTCTTCTGATTCTTGCCAATGAGGGAGATGATGTTCCAGAGATCATTCAGCTTCTGGAGTGGCAGGACTCTGAGAAGTATTACGTCATGGTCCTGGAGGTCTTCCCTCCCTGCAAAAAATTGAGCGACTTCCTCTTGGATGCAGGGAATCAAATTGCAGAGGAGACAGCGAAATCTATCATGTGGCAGGCGACCAAGGCCGCATACATGTGCTACAAACGTGGAGTTTTCCACCGAGATATAAACTGGAAAACTTCCTCATCAACACAACACCCTAGAAATCAAACTCATCAACTTTGAGTGCGGTGATGTTTATAAGAGGTTGCACTACAGGGACTTCATTGGTATGTTTCATCACTTCAAACATGTCTATTATAAACAGCCCTAATATAAATACTAAGATGACATCATTCAGATTCAGTAAACTAATGCAGACTAATGAATCACATGACATCTTGTTTCTTCAGGCACAGAGGAATACTTCTGCCCAGAATATTTTAAAAGGGGCAAGTACCACGCTAAGTCCGCAACGGTGTACTCACTGGGTGTCCTGTTGTTCACTTTGTTGTGCCGGAGATTCCCAGACTCCATTGACAAGAACCAGATGAAGAACAAGATCTGGTCTATACACGGCTTCTCCAAAGGTGAGATCTTCATCAGGCTGACTGAAATTCTCAATGATATTAAACTGAACAAAATCAGAGCAGATGTGAAGTTTAAAGTGACGTTCAGATGGATTGACACTTTAAGGTTATAACAGACTCTTCTGTGTTTCCTCGCAGAATGCTGCAGTTTAATTGAAGCCTGTCTGCAGGAGAACCCAAAAGAACGCATTCTTCTGGGCAAGATCCACGACCATGCTTGGTTTCAGGTACTGAAGATCTGCTCACATTTAATTCACTGGTGTTATTCTCATTCACTGCACAAATATATTCAGATAAAACGCCAACTTACTGTTCATTTCAGGACGAACATCAGACAGACGACCCGCAGAATATTACTGAGAGTCCAGCCGATAATGAATCAGTTAATAGACTTTCAGAAAGAGAGATTCGACTCCCGCTCACCACAGACAGTCCGAGGAGAAAGAAGTTGATGGTCACCACCGAACATCAGGAGGAGAGATTCGCTCCATCAGAAGGAGAGATTCCACTCCCGCTCGCCACAGGCAGTGAACCATCAGGAGGAGAGATTCGACTCCCGCTCACCACAGACAGTCCGAGGAGAAAGAAGTTGATGGTCACCACCGGCAGTCAAACATCAGGAGGAGAGATTCCTCTCCAACTCGCCACAGGCAGTGAACCATCAGGAGGAGAGATTCGACTCCCGCTCTCCTCAGACAGTGAACCATCAGAAGGAGAAGTTCGACTCCCGCTCTCCTCAGACAGTGAAGCGTCAGAAGGAGAGATTCTACTCCCGTTCACCACAGGCAGTCTGAAGAGAAAATGGAGAATGAAGAGTAGAAGAATGAGTCAATCAAAGTTGATGCTCGCCACAGGCAGTCAAGCATCAGAAGGAGAGATTCGACTCCCGCTCTCCTCAGACAGTGAACCATCAGAAGGAGAAATTCGACTCCCGCTCTCCTCAGACAGTGAAGCGTCAGAAGGAGAGATTCTACTCCCGTTCACCACAGGCAGTCTGAAGAGAAAATGGAGAATGAAGAGTAGAAGAATGAGTCAATCAAAGTTGATGCTCGCCACAGGCAGTCAAGCATCAGAAGGACAAATTTGACTCCTGCTTGCCTCAGACAGTGAAGCATCAGAAGGAGAGATTCGACTCCCGACAGTGAAGCGTCAGAAGGAGAGATTCTACTCCCGCTCTCCTCAGACAGTGAAGCGTCAGAAGGAGAGATTCTTCTCCCGTTCGCCACAGGCAGTCTGAAGAGAAGATGGAGAATGAAAAGTAGAAGAATGACATTTACATTTACATTTAGGCATTTGGCAGACGCTTTTATCCAAAGCGACTTACATTGCTTTATCCTATACATTTTACATAGGTATTTGCAATCCCCTGGGATCGAACCCACAACCTTGCGTTGTTAGCGCAATGCTCTTACCACTGAGCTACAGGAAAGCTGTGTGAAAGCGGAATGAGTCAATCAAAGTTGATGCTCACCACAGGCAGTCAACCATCAGAAGGAGAGATTCGACTCCCGCTCTCCTCAGACAGTGAAGCATCAGAGGGAGAGATTCGACTCCCGCTCTCCTCAGACAGTCAACCATCAGAAGGAGAGATTCGACTCCCGCTCTCCTCAGACAGTGAAGCATCAGAAGGAGAGATTCGACTCCCGTTCTCCTCAGACAGTGAAGCATCAGAAGGAGAGATTCGACTCCCGAGAGAAATCAGACTCCCGTTCGCCTCAGACAGTGAAGCATCAGAAGGAGAGATTCGACTCCCGTTCTCCTCAACAGTGAAGCATCAGAAGGAGACTCCCGTTCTCCTCAGACAGTGAAGCAGAAGGAGAGATTCGACTCCCGTTCCCTCAGACAGTGAAGCATCAGAAGGAGAGATTCGACTCCCGTTCTCCTCAGACAGTGAAGCATCAGAAGGAGAGATTCGACTCCCGTTCTCCTCACAGTGAAGCATCAGCGACTCCCGTTCTCCTCATTCCAGAAGGAGAGATTCGACTCCCTCTCCTCAGACAGTGAAGCATCAGAAGGGGAGATTCGACTCCCGTTCTCCCAGTGAAGCATCAGAAGGACGACTCAACAGTCATCAGAAGGAGAGATTCTTCTCCCACTCGCCACAGACAGTCAGTCTAAAGAGAAGATGGAGGATGAAAAGCAGAAGAATTGTCTATTCAAAAGTGAGTTTATCTCCATAATCCAAAATCATAATCTGTGTTTTACAGTTATTTCAAGATCAAATAAGAGACAATTTTTTTTTATGAATTTTTGCACATCATCCAGTAGGACAGTACTGCAGTAAAGATAAACTGCAGACAGTACGGATAAATGACATTTCATTTATCTCTGAACAGCAATCAACAACGGGATGTATAAGATTGGGAAGAAGCTGTGCGAAGGAGCATTTGGTTCAATCTATAAAGGCAGACGTTTGCCCAACGGCCAGAAGGTTTGAGTTTTTCTCTTTTTCTTCTGTCTTGTGCTCATGTTTTTAATATCTCTTCCTGTATCTTATGTTCACTATTTAGTGAATTTGATCTATTGAAACAGACAGACTGATCAAACATGATCTCTATTGTTATAAATGAATGACATGTCTGTTCATCATGAATGCTTTGAGTGATATGATTTAACTGTAAATCTGTTTCTGTTGTTCAGGTGGCAGTGAAACACGTCGACAAGAACGAGAAGACAGATTACATCAGCATCGTAAGTATTGATTGATATTAACCTGAAAACATCTTCAACATTGTTTTCTTACACACACACACACACACACACACACACACACACTTCTGTTGACTCCAGTTTGTTGAAGACTGAGATAAATCCTTGTTTGTAAAGTCACCTTCATCTAATCCTGATTAATTCCTGTCTTTCTTTCAGCCGGGTTATTCTAAACCCATTCCTAGAGAGATCGCTCTTCTGATTCTTGCCAATGAGGGAGATGATGTTCCAGAGATCATTCAGCTTCTGGAGTGGCAGGACTCTGAGAAGTATTACGTCATAGTCATGGAGCGCTTCACTCCCTGTGGGGATGCGGATAGTTTCGTGAGGCGTTATGGAGGGAAAATTAATGAGGAGCTTGCTCGAGGGATCTTGCGGCAGGTGACTAGAGCTGCTGAAGTGTGCTGCAGACGAGAAGTTTTCCATCGAGACATCAAAATGGAAAACCTCCTCATAAACCCAGACACACTTCAGGTCAAATTGATTGACTTTGGGTGCGGCGACCTACTAAAAACATCAAACTACAAGACGTATATGGGTATGTTATATCACTTCACATATGAGGTCAATTCTCAGATAATGCCTCGGCTCAATTTCAAATCTGTAATTTTTGTCAAATCATGTTTCTCCAGGCACAAGAAACTATGCCTGCCCTGAATTCTTTGAAACGGGCAAGTACAAAGGAATCCAGCGACGGTGTACTCACTGGGAGTTCTGTTGTTTGTCATGGTCTGCGGAAGTTTCCAAACCATAAAGACCGGTACAAGATCAATGAGAAGATGTGGTATCATGACAGCTTGAGTACAGTGAGATCTTTATCAGAACAACATTCATTCTCTATAAGATCAAACAGACTATTATACTAAAAGAAGTGTAAAGTTTATACAGCCTCTTCATCTTTATCACACAGAATGCTGCAGTTTAATTCAGTCGTGTCTGCAAAAAAAACCAGAAACCGTTTGCTTCTAGAAAATCCTTGAGCACGTCTGGTTTCAGGTACCGTGATTTATTCTCAAGAGTTTCTGGTCATCTGCTTTATTGATGCTGTATGTTTTGATAACTGTGTTTTGACTAGTATTAGTGAGCAGCTGGTTTTTTTTCAGGATAATGATGGTGTAACTGGTGTAAGGTGATGACTTAAGTATAAAGACAGCAACAGAACTCCCCAGAATAACCCAGAGCACTAAAATACACTTCAAAATAACATGGTTGAGTAAGGGGCTAGGTATCAATTCTGATGTTTCGGTTCGATTCTCGATTCAATTGTTCGATTCGATTCAAGTCAATGATTATAGAGATTTAATAACGAAATGAAGCTGTATAT
>VCII01000915.1:0-32572 GCA_006030095.1 Triplophysa siluroides
ATTTGTGTCACTACATGTCAGAGGAGAATGAATGAGAGCTTTTTGCAAGGGTACGGAGCTGGTTCGTGCAAATGATTTTTTCAGCTCTCAGAGATGCCAGAAAAAGGAGCTTTGCACAGAAAACTGCATTTTGTGTCACAACAAGTCAGAGAATGAATGAAAGCTTTTTCAAGGGAACGGAGCTGGTTCGTGCAAATGACTTTTCAGCACTCAGAGATGCCAGAAACATGAGCTTTGCACAGAAACTGCATTTTGTGTCATTACATGTCAGAGGAGAATGAATGAGAGCTTTTTGCAAGGGAACGGAGCTGGTTCGTGCAAATGACTATTTCAGCTCTCAGAGATGCCAGAAACATGAGCTTTGCACTGAAAACTGCATTTTGTGTCACTACATTCAAAGGAGAATGAATGAGCTTTTTGCAAGGGAACGGAGCTGGTTCGTGCAAATGATTTTTTCAGCTCTCAGAGATGCCAGAAACATGAGCTTTGCACAAAACTGCATTTTGTGTCACTTCATGTCAGAGAGAATGAATGAGAGCTTTTTGCAAGGGAACGGAGCTGGTTCGTGCAAATGACTTTTTTCAGCTCTCAGAGATGCCAGAAACATGAGCTTTGCACAGAAACTGCATTTTGTGTCACTACATGTCAGAGGAGAATGAATGAGAGCTTTTTGCAAGGGAACGGAGCTGGTTCGTGCAAATGACTTTTCAGCTCTCAGAGATGCCAGAAACATGAGCTTTGCACTGAAAACTGCATTTTGTGTCACATGTCAGAGGAAATGAATGAGCTTTTTGCAAGGGAACGGAGCTGGTTCGTGCAAATGACTTTTCAGCTCTCAGAGATGCCAGAAACATGAGCTTTGCACTGAAAACTGCATTTTGTGTCACTGTCAGAGGAGAATGAATGAGAGCTTTTTGCAAGGGAACGGAGCTGGTTCGTGCAAATGACTTTTTTCAGCTCTCAGAGATGCCAGAAACATGAGCTTTGCACTGAAAACTGCATTTTATGTCACTACATGTCAGAGAATGAATGAAAGCTTTTTGCAAGGGAACGGAGCTGGTTCGTGCAAATGACTTTTCAGCTCTCAGAGATGCCAGAAACATGAGCTTTGCACTGAAAACTGCATTTTGTGTCACATGTCAGAGGAGAATGAATGAGAGCTTTTGCAAGGGAACGGAGCTGGTTCGTGCAAATGATTTTTCAGCTCTCAGAGATGCCAGAAACATGAGCTTTGCACAGAAAACTGCATTTTGTGTCACTACATGTCAAGGAGAATGAATGAGAGCTTTTTGCAAGGAACGGAGCTGGTTCGTGCAAATGACTTTTCAGCTCTCAGAGATGCCAGAAACATGAGCTTTGCACTGAAAACTGCATTTTGTGTCACTACATGTCAGAGGAGAATGAATGAGAGCTTTTTGCAAGGGAACGGAGCTGGTTCGTGCAAATGACTTTTTCAGCTCTCAGAGATGCCAGAACATGAGCTTTGCACTGAAACTGCATTTTGTGTCACTTCATGTCAGAGGAGAATGAATGAGAGCTTTTTGCAAGGGAACGGAGCTGGTTCGTGCAAATGACTTTTTCAGCTCTCAGAGATGCCAGAAAATGAGCTTTGCACAGAAACTGCATTTTGTGTCACTACATGTCAGAGGAGAATGAATGAGAGCTTTTTGCAAGGGAACGGAGCTGGTTCGTGCAAATGACTTTTTCAGCTCTCAGAGATGCCAGAAACATGAGCTTTGCACAGAAAACTGCATTTTGTGTCAAGACGTATCAGAGGAGAATGAATGAGAGCTTTTTGCAAGGGAACGGAGCTGGTTCGTGCAAATGACATTTTCAGCTCTCAGAGATGCCAGAAACATGAGCTTTGCACTGAAACTGCATTTTGTGTCACTTCATGTCAGAGGAGAATGAATGAGAGCTTTTTGCAAGGGAACGGAGCTGGTTCGTGCAAATGACTTTTCAGCTCTCAGAGATGCCAGAAACATGAGCTTTGCACTGAAAACTGCATTTTGTGTCACTTCATGTCAGAGGAGAATGAATGAGAGCTTTTTGCAAGGGAACGGAGCTGGTTCGTGCAAATGACTTTTCAGCTCTCAGAGATGCCAGAAACATGAGCTTTGCACAGAAAACTGCATTTTGTGTCACTACATGTCAGAGGAGAATGAATGAGAGCTTTTTGCAAGGGAACGGAGCTTGTTCGTGCAAATGACTTTTTCAGCTCTCAGAGATGCCAGAAACATGAGCTTTGCACTGAAACTGCATTTTGTGTCACTACATGTCAGAGGAGAATGAATGAGCTTTTTGCAAGGGAACGGAGCTGGTTCGTGCAAATGACTTTTTCAGCACTCAGAGATGCCAGAAACATGAGCTTTGCACTGAAAACTGCATTTTTGTCACTTCATGTCAGAGGAGAATGAATGAGTTTTTGCAAGGGAACGGAGCTGGTTCGTGCAAATGATTTTCAGCTCTCAGAGATGCCAGAAACATGAGCTTTGCACTGAAAACTGCATTTTGTGTCACTACATGTCAGAGGAGAATGAATGAGCTTTTGCAAGGGAACGGAGCTGGTTCGTGCAAATGACTTTTCAGCTCTCAGATGCCAGAAACATGAGCTTTGCACAGAAAACTGCATTTTGTGTCACTACATGTCAGAGGAGAATGAATGAGAGCTTTTTGCAAGGGAACGGAGCTGGTTCGTGCAAATGACTTTTCAGCTCTCAGAGATGCCAGAAACATGAGCTTTGCACTGAAAACTGCATTTTGTGTCACTACATGTCAGAGGAGAATGAATGAGCTTTTTGCAAGGGAACGGAGCTGGTTCGTGCAAATGATTTTTCAGCTCTCAGAGATGCCAGAAACATGAGCTTTGCACAAAACTGCATTTTGTGTCACTTCATGTCAGAGGAGAATGAATGAGAGCTTTTTGCAAGGGAACGGAGCTGGTTCGTGCAATGACTTTTCAGCTCTCAGAGATGCCAGAAACATGAGCTTTGCACAAACTGCATTTTGTGTCACTACATGTCAGAGGAGAATGAATGAGAGCTTTTTGCAAGGAACGGAGCTGGTTCGTGCAAATGACTTTTCAGCTCTCAGAGATGCCAGAAACATGAGCTTTGCACTGAAAACTGCATTTTGTGTCACTACATGTCAGAGGAGAATGAATGAGAGGTTTTGCAAGGGAACGGAGCTGGTTCGTGCAAATGACTTTTTCAGCTCTCAGAGATGCCAGAAACATGAGCTTGCACTGAAAACTGCATTTTGTGTCACTGTCAGAGGAGAATGAATGAGAGCTTTTTGCAAGGGAACGGAGCTGGTTCGTGCAAATGACTTTTTCAGCTCTCAGAGATGCCAGAAACATGAGCTTTGCACTGAAAACTGCATTTTGTGTCACTACATGTCAGAAGAGAATGAATGAGAGCTTTTTGCAAGGGAACGGAGCTGGTTCGTGCAAATGACTTTTTCAGCTCTCAGAGATGCCAGAACATGAGCTTTGCACTGAAAACTGCATTTTGTGTCACTCATGTCAGAGGAGAATGAATGAGAGCTTTTTGCAAGGGAACGGAGCTGGTTCGTGCAAATGACTTTTTCAGCTCTCAGAGATGCCAGAAACATGAGCTTTGCACTGAAAACTGCATTTTGTGTCACTACATGTCAGAGGAGAATGAATAGCTTTTGCAAGGGAACGGAGCTGGTTCGTGCAAATGACTTTTCAGCTCTCAGAGATGCCAGAAACATGAGCTTTGCACAGAAAACTGCATTTTGTGTCACTACATGTCAGAGGAGAATGAATGAGAGCTTTTTGCAAGGGAACGGAGCTGGTTCGTGCAAATGACTTTTCAGCTCTCAGAGATGCCAGAAACATGAGCTTTGCACTGAAAACTGCATTTTGTGTCACTTCATGTCAGAGGAGAATGAATGAGAGCTTTTTGCAAGGGAACGGAGCTGGTTCGTGCAAATGACTTTTCAGCTCTCAGAGATGCCAGAAACATGAGCTTTGCACTGAAACTGCATTTTGTGTCACTTCATGTCAGAGGAGAATGAATGAGAGCTTTTTGCAAGGGAACGGAGCTGTTCGTGCAAATGACTTTTCAGCTCTCAGAGATGCCAGAACATGAGCTTTGCACTGAAAACTGCATTTTGTGTCACTACATGTCAAGGAGAATGAATGAGCTTTTGCAAGGGAACGGAGCTGGTTCGTGCAATGACTTTTCAGCACTCAGAGATGCCAGAAACATGAGCTTTGCACAGAAAACTGCATTTTGTGTCACTACATGTCAGAGGAGAATGAATGAGAGCTTTTTGCAAGGAACGGAGCTGGTTCGTGCAAATGACTATTTCAGCTCTCAGAGATGCCAGAAACATGAGCTTTGCACTGAAAACTGCATTTTGTGTCACTACATGTCAGAGGAGAATGAATGAAGCTTTTGCAAGGGAACGGAGCTGGTTCGTGCAAATGACTTTTTCAGCACTCAGAGATGCCAGAAACATGAGCTTTGCACAGAAAACTTTTGGTTGTGTCAGTCAGAGGAGAATGAATGAGAGCTTTTTGCAAGGGAACGGAGCTGGTTCGTGCAAATGACTTTTCAGCTCTCAGAGATGCCAGAAACATGAGCTTTGCACTGAAAACTGCATTTTGTGTCACGTCAGAGGAGAATGAATGAAAGCTTTTGCAAGGGAACGGAGCTGGTTCGTGCAAATGATTTTTCAGCTCTCAGAGATGCCAGAAACATGAGCTTTGCACTAAACTGCATTTTGTGTCACTTCATGTCAGAGGAGAATGAATGAGAGCTTTTTGCAAGGGAACGGAGCTGGTTCGTGCAAATGACTTTTCAGCACTCAGAGATGCCAGAAACATGAGCTTTGCACAAAACTGCATTTTGTGTCACTACATGTCAGAGGAGAATGAATGAGAGCTTTTTGCAAGGGAACGGAGCTGGTTCGTGCAAATGACTTTTCAGCTCTCAGAGATGCCAGAAACATGAGCTTTGCACTGAAAACTGCATTTTGTGTCACTACATGTCAAAGGAGAATGAATGAAAGCTTTTGCAAGGGAACGGAGCTGGTTCGTGCAAATGACTTTTCAGCACTCAGAGATGCCAGAAACATGAGCTTTGCACAAAACTGCATTTTGTGTCACTACATGTCAGAGAGAATGAATGAGAGCTTTTTGCAAGGGAACGGAGCTGGTTCGTGCAAATGACTATTTTCAGCTCTCAGAGATGCCAGAAACATGAGCTTGCACAAAACTGCATTTTGTGTCACTACATGTCAGAATGAAAAGCTTTTTGCAAGGGAACGGAGCTGTTTCGTGCAAATGACAGCTCTCAGAGATGCCAGAAACATGAGCTTTGCAGAAACTGCATTTTGTGTCACTTCATGTCAGAGGAGAATGAATGAGAGCTTTTTGCAAGGGAACGGAGCTGGTTCGTGCAAATGACTTTTCAGCACTCAGAGATGCCAGAAACATGAGCTTTGCACAGAAACTGCATTTTGTGTCACTACATGTCAGAGGAGAATGAATGAGAGCTTTTTGCAAGGGAACGGAGCTGGTTCGTGCAAATGACTTTTCAGCTCTCAGAGATGCCAGAAACATGAGCTTTGCACTGAAAACTGCATTTTGTGTCACTACATGTCAAGGAGAATGAATGAAAGCTTTTGCAAGGGAACGGAGCTGGTTCGTGCAAATGACTTTTCAGCTCTCAGAGATGCCAGAAACATGAGCTTTGCACTGAAACTGCATTTTGTGTCACGTCAGAGGAGAATGAATGAGAGCTTTTTGCAAGGGAACGGAGCTGGTTCGTGCAAATGACTTTTTTCAGCTCTCAGAGATGCCAGAAACATGAGCTTTGCACTGAAAACTGCATTTTGTGTCACTACATGTCAGAGGAGAATGAATGAGCTTTTTGCAAGGGAACGGAGCTGGTTCGTGCAAATGACTTTTCAGCTCTCAGAGATGCCAGAAACATGAGCTTTGCACAGAAAACTGCATTTTGTGTCACTACATGTCAGAGGAGAATGAATGAGAGCTTTTTGCAAGGGAACGGAGCTGGTTCGTGCAAATGACTTTTCAGCACTCAGAGATGCCAGAAACATGAGCTTTGCACAAAAACTGCATTTTGTGTCACTACATGTCAGAGGAGAATGAATGAGAGCTTTTTGCAAGGGAACGGAGCTGGTTCGTGCAAATGACTTTTCAGCTCTCAGAGATGCCAGAAACATGAGCTTTGCACTGAAAACTGCATTTTGTGTCACTACATGTCAGAGGAGAATGAATGAAGCTTTTTGCAAGGGAACGGAGCTGGTTCGTGCAAATGACTTTTCAGCACTCAGAGATGCCAGAAACATGAGCTTTGCACAGAAAACTGCATTTTGTGTCACTACATGTCAGAGGAGAATGAATGAGAGCTTTTTGCAAGGGAACGGAGCTGGTTCGTGCAAATGACTTTTCAGCTCTCAGAGATGCCAGAAACATGAGCTTTGCACTGAAAACTGCATTTTGTGTCACTTCATGTCAGAGGAGATGAATGAGAGCTTTTTGCAAGGGAACGGAGCTGGTTCGTGCAAATGACTTTTCAGCTCTCAGAGATGCCAGAAACATGAGCTTTGCACTGAAAACTGCATTTTGTGTCACTACATGTCAGAGGAGAATGAATGAAGCTTTTTGCAAGGGAACGGAGCTGGTTCGTGCAAATGACTTTTCAGCACTCAGAGATGCCAGAAACATGAGCTTTGCACAGAAAACTGCATTTTGTGTCACTACATGTCAGAGGAGAATGAATGAGAGCTTTTTGCAAGGGAACGGAGCTGGTTCGTGCAAATGACTTTTCAGCTCTCAGATGCCAGAAACATGAGCTTTGCACAAAACTGCATTTTGTGTCACTACATCAGAGGAGAATGAATGAGAGCTTTTGCAAGGGAACGGAGCTGGTTCGTGCAAATTACTTTTTTCAGCTCTTAGAGATGCCAGAAACATGAGCTTTGCACTGAAAACTGCATTTTGTGTCACTACATGTCAGAGGAGAATGAATGAGAGCTTTTTGCAAGGGAACGGAGCTGGTTCGTGCAAATGACTTTTCAGCTCTCAGAGATGCCAGAAACATGAGCTTTGCACAGAAAACTGCATTTTGTGTCACTACATGTCAGAGGAGAATGAATTTTTGCAAGGGAACGGAGCTGGTTCGTGCAAATGACTTTTTCAGCACTCAGAGATGCCAGAAACATGAGCTTTGCACAGAAAACTGCATTTTGTGTCACTACATGTCAGAGGAGAATGAATGAGAGCTTTTTGCAAGGGAACGGAGCTGGTTCGTGCAAATGACTTTTCAGCTCTCAGAGATGCCAGGAACATGAGCTTTGCACTGAAAACTGCATTTTGTGTCACTACATGTCAGAGGAGAATGAATGAGAGCTTTTTGCAAGGGAACGGAGCTGGTTCGTGCAAATGACATTTCAGCACTCAGAGATGCCAGAAACATGAGCTTTGCACTGAAAACTGCATTTTGTGTCACTTCACAGAGGAGAATGAATGAGAGCTTTTGCAAGGGAACGGAGCTGGTTCGTGCAAATGACTTTTCAGCACTCAGAGATGCCAGAAACATGAGCTTTGCACAGAAAACTGCATTTTGTGTCACTACATGTCAGAGGAGAATGAATGAGAGCTTTTTGCAAGGGAACGGAGCTGGTTTCGTGCAAATGACTTTTCAGCTCTCAGAGATGCCAGAAACATGAGCTTTGCACTGAAAACTGCATTTTGTGTCACACATGTCAGAGGAGAATGAGCTTTTTGCAAGGGAACGAAGCTTGTTCGTGCAAATGACTTTTTCAGCACTCAGAGATGCCAGAAACATGAGCTTTGCACTGAAAACTGCATTTTGTGTCACTTCATGTCAGAGGAGAATGAATGAGAGCTTTTGCAAGGGAACGGAGCTGGTTCGTGCAAATGATTTTCAGCTCTCAGAGATGCCAGAAACATGAGCTTTGCACGAAAACTGCATTTTGTGTCAGTCAAAGGAGAATGAATGAGAGCTTTTGCAAGGGAACGGAGCTGGTTCGTGCAAATGACTTTTTCAGCACTCAGAGATGCCAGAAACATGAGCTTTGCACAGAAAAACTGCATTTTGTGTCACTACATGTCAGAGGAGAATGAATGAGAGCTTTTTGCAAGGGAACGGAGCTGGTTCGTGCAAATGACTTTTCAGCTCTCAGAGATGCCAGAAACATGAGCTTTGCACTGAAAACTGCATTTTGTGTCACTTCATGTCAGAGAGAATGAATGAGAGCTTTTTGCAAGGGAACGGAGCTGGTTCGTGCAAATGATTTTTTCAGCTCTCAGATGCCAGAAACATGAGCTTTGCACAGAAAACTGCATTTGTGTCACACATGTCAGAGGAGAATGAATGAAAGCTTTTGCAAGGGAACGGAGCTGGTTCGTGCAAATGACTTTTTCAGCACTCAGAGATGCCAGAAACATGAGCTTTGCACAGAAAACTGCATTTTGTGTCACTACATGTCAGAGGAGAATGAATGAGCTTTTTGCAAGGGAACGGAGCTGGTTCGTGCAAATGACTATTTCAGCTCTCAGAGATGCCAGAAACATGAGCTTTGCACTGAAAACTGCATTTTGTCACAGTCAGAGGAGAATGAATGAAAGCTTTTGCAAGGGAACGGAGCTGGTTCGTGCAAATGACTTTTCAGCACTCAGAGATGCCAGAAACATGAGCTTTGCACAGAAAACTGCATTTTGTGTCACGTCAGAGGAGAATGAATGAAGCTTTTGCAAGGGAACGGAGCTGGTTCGTGCAAATGACTTTTCAGCACTCAGAGATGCCAGAAACATGAGCTTTGCACAGAAAACTGCATTTTGTGTCACTGTCAGAGGAGAATGAATGAGAGCTTTTTGCAAGGGAACGGAGCTGGTTCGTGCAAATGACTATTTCAGCTCTCAGAGATGCCAGAACATGAGCTTTGCAAACTGCATTTTGTGTCACTTCATGTCAAGGAATGAATGAGAGCTTTTTGCAAGGGAACGGAGCTGGTTCGTGCAAATGACTTTTCAGCACTCAGAGATGCCAGAAACATGAGCTTTGCACAGAAAACTGCATTTTGTGTCACTACATGTCAGAGGAGAATGAATGAGAGCTTTTTGCAAGGGAACGGAGCTGGTTCGTGCAAATTCAGCTCTCAGAGATGCCAGAAACATGAGCTTTGCACTGCATTTTGTGTCACTCATGTCAGAGGAGAATGAATGAGAGCTTTTGCAAGGGAACGGAGCTGGTTCGTGCAAATGATTTCAGCTCTCAGAGATGCCAGAAACATGAGCTTTGCACAGAAAACTGCATTTTGTGTCAGTCAGAGGAGAATGAATGAGAGCTTTTGCAAGGGAACGGAGCTGGTTCGTGCAAATGACTTTTTCAGCTCTCAGAGATGCCAGAAACATGAGCTTTGCACTGAAAAGCATTTTGTGTCACACATGTCAGAGGAGAATGAATGAAAGCTTTTTGCAAGGGAACGGAGCTGGTGCAAATGACTTTTTCAGCTCTCAGAGATGCCAGAAACATGAGCTTTGCACTGAAAACTGCATTTTGTGTCACTACATGTCAGAGGAATGAATGAGCTTTTGCAAGGGAACGGAGCTGGTTCGTGCAAATGACTTTTCAGCTCTCAGAGATGCCAGAAACATGAGCTTTGCACAGAAAACTGCATTTTGTGTCACTACATGTCAGGAGAATGAATGAGAGCTTTTGCAAAGGGAACGGAGCTGGTTCGTGCAAATGACTATTTCAGCTCTCAGAGATGCCAGAAACATGAGCTTTGCACTGAAAACTGCATTTTGTGTCACTACATGTCAGAGGAGAATGAATGAGAGCTTTTGCAAGGGAACGGAGCTGGTTCGTGCAAATGACTTTTCAGCACTCAGAGATGCCAGAAACATGAGCTTTGCACAGAAAACTGCATTTTGTGTCACTACATGTCAGAGGAGAATGAATGAGAGCTTTTTGCAAGGGAACGGAGCTGGTTCGTGCAAATGACTTTTCAGCTCTCAGAGATGCCAGACAAATGAGCTTTGCACTGAAAACTGCATTTTATGTCACTACATGTCAGAGGAGAATGAATGAGAGCTTTTGCAAGGGAACGGAGCTGGTTCGTGCAAATTACTTTTTTCAGCTCTCAGAGATGCCAGAAACATGAGCTTTGCACTGAAAACTGCATTTTATGTCACTACATGTCAGAGGAGAATGAATGAAAGCGTTTTGCAAGGGAACGGAGCTGGTTTGCAAATGACTTTTCAGCTCTCAGAGATGCCAGAAACATGAGCTTTGCACTGAAAACTGCATTTTGTGTCACTTCATGTCAGAGGAGAATGAATGAGAGCTTTTTGCAAGGGAACGGAGCTGGTTCGTGCAAATGATTTTTTTCAGCTCTCAGAGATGCCAGAAACATGAGCTTTGCACAGAAAACTGCATTTTGTGTCACGTCAAAGGAGAATGAATGAAGCTTTTTGCAAGGGAACGGAGCTGGTTCGTGCAAATGACTTTTTCAGCACTCAGAGATGCCAGAAACATGAGCTTTGCACAGAAAACTGCATTTTGTGTCACTACATGTCAGAGGAGAATGAATGAGAGCTTTTTGCAAGGGAACGGCTGGTTCGTGCAAATGACTTTCAGCTCTCAGAGATGCCAGAAACATGAGCTTGCACTGAAAACTGCATTTTGTGTCACTACATGTCAGAGGAGAATGAATGCTTTTTGCAAGGGAACGGAGCTGGTTCGTGCAAATGAATTTTTTCAGCTCTCAGAGATGCCAGAAACATGAGCTTTGCACTGAAAACTGCATTTTGTGTCACTTCATGTCAGAGGAGAATGAATGAGAGCTTTTTGCAAGGGAACGGAGCTGGTTCGTGCAATGACTTTTCAGCTCTCAGAGATGCCAGAACATGAGCTTTGCACAAAACTGCATTTTGTGTCACTACATGTCAGAGGAGAATGAATGAGAGCTTTTTGCAAGGGAACGGAGCTGGTTCGTGCAAATGACTTTTCAGCTCTCAGAGATGCCAGAAACATGAGCTTTGCACTGAAAACTGCATTTTGTGTCACTACATCAGAGGAGAATGAATAAAGCTTTTGCAAGGGAACGGAGCTGGTTCGTGCAAATGACTTTTCAGCACTCAGAGATGCCAGAAACATGAGCTTTGCACAAAACTGCATTTTGTGTCACTTCATGTCAGAGGAGAATGAATGAGAGCTTTTTGCAAGGGAACGGAGCTGGTTCGTGCAAATGACTATTTCAGCTCTCAGAGATGCCAGAAACATGAGCTTTGCACTGAAAACTGCATTTTGTGTCACTACATGTCAGAGGAGAATGAATGAAAGCGTTTTGCAAGGGAACGGAGCTGGTTCGTGCAAATGATTTTTCAGCTCTCAGAGATGCCAGAAACATGAGCTTTGCACACAACTGCATTTTGTGTCACTTCATGTCAGAGGAGAATGAATGAGAGCTTTTTGCAAGGGAACGGAGCTGGTTCGTGCAAATGACTTTTCAGCACTCAGAGATGCCAGAAACATGAGCTTTGCACAGAAACTGCATTTTGTGTCACTACATGTCAGAGGAGAATGAATGAGAGCTTTTTGCAAGGGAACGGAGCTGGTTCGTGCAAATGACTTTTCAGCTCTCAGAGATGCCAGAAACATGAGCTTTGCACTGAAAACTGCATTTTGTGTCACGTCAGAGGAGAATGAATGAAAGCTTTTGCAAGGGAACGGAGCTGGTTCGTGCAAATGACTTTTCAGCTCAGAGATGCCAGAAACATGAGCTTTGCACAGAAAACTGCATTTTGTGTCACTACATGTCAGAGGAGAATGAATGAGAGCTTTTTGCAAGGGAACGGAGCTGGTTCGTGCAAATGACTTTTCAGCTCTCAGAGATGCCAGAAACATGAGCTTTGCACTGAAAACTGCATTTTGTGTCACGTCAGAGGAGAATGAATGAGAGCTTTTGCAAGGGAACGGAGCTGGTTCGTGCAAATGACTTTTTTCAGCTCTCAGAGATGCCAGAAACATGAGCTTGCACTGAAAACTGCATTTTGTGTCACTACATGTCAGAGAATGAATGAAAGCTTTTGCAAGGGAACGGAGCTGGTTCGTGCAAATGACTTTTCAGCTCTCAGAGATGCCAGAAACATGAGCTTTGCACAAAACTGCATTTTGTGTCACTTCATGTCAGAGGAGAATGAATGAGAGCTTTTTGCAAGGGAACGGAGCTGGTTCGTGCAAATGATTTTCAGCTCTCAGAGATGCCAGAAACATGAGCTTTGCACAGAAAACTGCATTTTGTGTCACTACATGTCAGAGGAGAATGAATGAAAGCGTTTTGCAAGGGACGGAGCTGGTTCGTGCAAATGACTTTTCAGCTCTCAGAGATGCCAGAAACATGAGCTTTGCACAGAAAACTGCATTTTGTGTCACTACATGTCAGAGGAGAATGAATGAGAGCTTTTTGCAAGGGAACGGAGCTGGTTCGTGCAAATGACTTTTCAGCTCTCAGAGATGCCAGAAACATGAGCTTTGCACTGAAAACTGCATTTTGTGTCACTACATGTCAGAGGAGAATGAATGAAGCTTTTGCAAGGGAACGGAGCTGGTTCGTGCAAATGACATTTCAGCTCTCAGAGATGCCAGAAACATGAGCTTTGCACAGAAACTGCATTTTGTGTCACATGTCAGAGGAGAATGAATGAGAGCTTTTTGCAAGGGAACGGAGCTGGTTCGTGCAAATGACTTTTCAGCTCTCAGAGATGCCAGAAACATGAGCTTTGCACAGAAAACTGCATTTTGTGTCACTACATGTCAGAGGAGAATGAATGAGAGTTTTGCAAGGGAACGGAGCTGGTTCGTGCAAATGACACTTTCAGCTCTCAGAGATGCCAGAAACATGAGCTTTGCACTGAAAATTGCATTTTGTGTCACTACATGTCAGAGGAGAATGAATGAGCTTTTTGCAAGGGAACGGAGCTGGTTCGTGCAAATGACTTTTCAGCTCTCAGAGATGCCAGAAACATGAGCTTTGCACTGAAAACTGCATTTTGTCACTACATGTCAGAGAATGAATGAGCTTTTGCAAGGGAACGGAGCTGGTTCGTGCAAATGACTTTTCAGCTCTCAGAGATGCCAGAAACATGAGCTTTGCACTGAAAACTGCATTTTGTGTCACTTCATGTCAGAGGAGAATGAATGAGAGCTTTTTGCAAGGGAACGGAGCTGGTTCGTGCAAATGACTTTTTCAGCTCTCAGAGATGCCCAGAAACATGAGCTTTGCACAGAAAACTGCATTTTGTGTCACTACATGTCAGAGGAGAATGAATGAAGCTTTTGCAAGGGAACGGAGCTGGTTCGTGCAATGACTTTTTCAGCAGCTCAGAGATGCCAGAAACATGAGCTTTGCAGAAAAACTGCATTTTATGTCACTACATGTCAAAGGAGAATGAATGAGAGCTTTTGCAAGGGAACGGAGCTGGTTCATGCAAATGACTATTTCAGCTCTCAGAGATGCCAGAAACATGAGCTTGCACTGAAAACTGCATTTTGTGTCACTACATGTCAGAGGAGAATGAATGAAGCTTTTGCAAGGGAACGGAGCTGGTTCGTGCAAATGATTTTTCAGCTCTCAGAGATGCCAGAAACATGAGCTTTGCAGCATTTTGTGTCACTTCAGTCAGAGGAGAATGAATGAGAGCTTTTTGCAAGGGAACGGAGCTGGTTCGTGCAAATGACTTTTTCAGCTCTCAGAGATGCCAGAAACATGAGCTTTGCACAAAACTGCATTTTGTGTCACTACATGTCAGAGGAGAATGAATGAGAGCTTTTTGCAAGGGAACGGAGCTGGTTCGTGCAAATGACTTTTCAGCTCTCAGAGATGCCAGAAACATGAGCTTTGCACTGAAAACTGCATTTTGTGTCACTACATGTCAGAGGAGAATGAATGAAGCTTTTGCAAGGGAACGGAGCTGGTTCGTGCAAATGACTATTTCAGCTCTCAGAGATGCCAGAAACATGAGCTTTGCACTGAAAACTGCATTTTGTGTCACTACATGTCAGAGGAGAATGAATGAGAGGTTTTGCAAGGGAACGGAGCTGGTTCGTGCAAATGAATTTTTCAGCTCTCAGAGATGCCAGAAACATGAGCTTTGCACAGAAAACTGCATTTTGTGTCACTGTCAGAGGAGAATGAATGAGAGCTTTTTGCAAGGGAACGGAGCTGGTTCGTGCAAATGACTATTTCAGCTCTCAGAGATGCCAGAAACATGAGCTTGCACTGAAAACTGCATTTTGTGTCACTCAGAGGAGAATGAATGAAAGCTTTTGCAAGGGAACGGAGCTGGTTCGTGCAAATGACTTTTCAGCTCTCAGAGATGCCAGAAACATGAGCTTTGCACAGAAAACTGCATTTTGTGTCACTACATGTCAGAGGAGAATGAATGAGAGCTTTTTGCAAGGGAACGGAGCTGGTTCGTGCAAATGACTATTTCAGCTCTCAGAGATGCCAGAAACATGAGCTTTGCACTGAAAACTGCATTTTGTGTCACTACATCAGAGGAGAATGAATGAGAGCTTTTTGCAAGGGAACGGAGCTGGTTCGTGCAAATGACTTTTCAGCTCTCAGAGATGCCAGAAACATGAGCTTTGCACTGAAAACTGCATTTTGTGTCACTACATGTCAGAGAATGAATGAGAGCTTTTGCAAGGGAACGGAGCTGGTTCGTGCAAATGACTTTTCAGCTCTCAGAGATGCCAGAAACATGAGCTTTGCACTGAAAACTGCATTTTGTGTCACTCATGTCAGAGAGAATGAATGAGAGCTTTTGCAAGGGAACGGAGCTGGTTCGTGCAAATGACTTTTCAGCTCTCAGAGATGCCAGAAACATGAGCTTTGCACTGAAAACTGCATTTTGTGTCACTACATGTCAGAGGAGAATGAATGAAAGCGTTTTGCAAGGGAACGGAGCTGGTTCGTGCAAATGATTTTTTCAGCACTCAGAGATGCCAGAAACATGAGCTTTGCACAAAACTGCATTTTGTGTCACTAGAGGAGAATGAATGAGAGCTTTTTGCAAGGGAACGGAGCTGGTTCGTGCAAATGACTTTTCAGCACTCAGAGATGCCAGAAACATGAGCTTTGCACAAAAAAACTGCATTTTGTGTCACTACATGTCAGAGGAGAATGAATGAGAGCTTTTTGCAAGGGAACGGAGCTGGTTCGTGCAAATGACTTTTCAGCTCTCAGAGATGCCAGAAACATGAGCTTTGCACTGAAAACTGCATTTTGTGTCACATGTCAAGGAGAATGAATGAAAGCGTTTTGCAAGGGAACGGAGCTGGTTCGTGCAAATGACTATTTCAGCTCTCAGAGATGCCAGAAACATGAGCTTTGCACTGAAAACTGCATTTTGTGTCACTACATGTCAGAGGAGAATGAATGAAAGCGTTTTGCAAGGGAACGGAGCTGGTTCGTGCAAATGACTTTTCAGCACTCAGAGATGCCAGAAACATGAGCTTTGCACAGAAAACTGCATTTTTTGTGTCACTACATGTCAGAGGAGAATGAATGAGAGCTTTTGCAAGGGAACGGAGCTGGTTCGTGCAAATGACTTTTCAGCTCTCAGAGATGCCAGAAACATGAGCTTGCACTGAAAACTGCATTTTGTGTCACTACATGTCAGAGGAGAATGAATGAGAGCTTTTTGCAAGGGAACGGAGCTGGTTCGTGCAAATGACTTTTTCAGCACTCAGATATGCCAGAAACATGAGCTTGCACAGAAAACTGCATTTTGTGTCACTACATGTCAGAGAAATGAATGAGAGCTTTTTGCAAGGGAACGGAGCTGGTTCGTGCAAATGACTATTTCAGCTCTCAGAGATGCCAGAAACATGAGCTTTGCACTGAAAACTGCATTTTGTGTCACTACATGTCAGAGGAGAATGAATGAAAGCGTTTTGCAAGGGAACGGAGCTGGTTTCGTGCAAATGACTTTTTCAGCTCTCAGAGATGCCAGAAACATGAGCTTTGCACTGAAAACTGCATTTTGTGTCACTCATGTCAGAGGAGAATGAATGAGAGCTTTTTGCAAGGGAACGGAGCTGGTTCGTGCAAATCATTTTTCAGCTCTCAGAGATGCCAGAAACATGAGCTTAGCACAGAAAACTGCATTTTGTCACGTCAAAGGAGAATGAATGAGAGCTTTTGCAAGGGAACGGAGCTGGTTCGTGCAAATGACTTTTTCAGCACTCAGAGATGCCAGAAACATGAGCTTTGCACAGAAAACTGCATTTTGTGTCACTACATGTCAGAGGAGAATGAATGAGAGCTTTTTGCAAGGGAACGGAGCTGGTTCGTGCAAATGACTATTTCAGCTCTCAGAGATGCCAGAAACATGAGCTTGCACTGAAAACTGCATTTTGTGTCACTACATGTCAAGGAGAATGAATGAAAGCTTTTGCAAGGGAACGGAGCTGGTTCGTGCAAATGATTTTTCAGCTCTCAGAGATGCCAGAAACATGAGCTTTGCACTTACAACTGCATTTTGTGTCACTTCATGTCAGAGGAGAATGAATGAGAGCTTTTTGCAAGGGAACGGAGCTGGTTCGTGCAAATGACTTTTCAGCACTCAGAGATGCCAGAAACATGAGCTTTGCACAAAACTGCATTTTGTGTCACTACATGTCAGAGGAGAATGAATGAGAGCTTTTTGCAAGGGAACGGAGCTGGTTCGTGCAAATGACTTTTCAGCTCTCAGAGATGCCAGAAACATGAGCTTTGCACTGAAAACTGCATTTTGTGTCACTACATCAGAGGAGAATGAATGCTTTTGCAAGGGAACGGAGCTGGTTCGTGCAAATGACTTTTCAGCACTCAGAGATGCCAGAAACATGAGCTTTGCACAAAACTGCATTTTGTGTCAATGTCAGAGGAGAATGAATGAGAGCTTTTTGCAAGGGAACGGAGCTGGTTCGTGCAAATGACTATTTCAGCTCTCAGAGATGCCAGAAACATGAGCTTTGCACTGAAAACTGCATTTTGTGTCACACATGTCAAGGAGAATGAAGCTTTTGCAAGGGAACGGAGCTGGTTTCGTGCAAATGATTTTTCAGCTCTCAGAGATGCCAGAAACATGAGCTTTGCACAAACTGCATTTTGTGTCACTTCATGTCAGAGGAGAATGAATGAGAGCTTTTTGCAAGGGAACGGAGCTGGTTCGTGCAAATGACTTTTCAGCACTCAGAGATGCCAGAAACATGAGCTTTGCACAGAAAAGCATTTTGTGTCACTACATGTCAGAGGAGAAATGAGAGCTTTTTGCAAGGGAACGGAGCTGGTTCGTGCAAATGACTTTTCAGCTCTCAGAGATGCCAGAAACATGAGCTTGCACTGAAAACTGCATTTTGTGTCACAACAAGTCAAAGGAGAATGAATGAAAGCGTTTTGCAAGGGAACGGAGCTGGTTCGTACAAATGACTTTTCAGCACTCAGAGATGCCAGAAACATGAGCTTTGCACAGAAACTGCATTTTGTGTCACTACATGTCAGAGGAGAATGAAGCTTTTTGCAAGGGAACGGAGCTGGTTCGTGCAAATGACTTTTCAGCTCTCAGAGATGCCAGAAACATGAGCTTTGCACTGAAAACTGCATTTTGTGTCACGTCAAGGAGAATGAATGAAAGCTTTTGCAAGGGAACGGAGCTGGTTCGTGCAAATGACTTTTTCAGCTCTCAGAGATGCCAGAAACATGAGCTTGCACTGAAAACTGCATTTTGTGTCACACATGTCAGAGGAGAATGAATGAAAGCTTTTGCAAGGGAACGGAGCTGGTTCGTGCAAATGACTTTTCAGCTCTCAGATGCCAGAAACATGAGCTTTGCACAAACTGCATTTTGTGTCACTTCATGTCAGAGGAGAATGAATGAGAGCTTTTTGCAAGGGAACGGAGCTGGTTCGTGCAAATGACTTTTTCAGCTCTCAGAGATGCCAGAAACATGAGCTTTGCACAGAAAACTGCATTTTGTGTCACCATGTCAGAGGAGAATGAATGAGAGCTTTTTGCAAGGGAACGGAGCTGGTTCGTGCAAATGACTTTTCAGCTCTCAGAGATGCCAGAAACATGAGCTTTGCACAGAAAACTGCATTTCACTACATGTCAGAGGAGAATGAATGAGAGCTTTTTGCAAGGGAACGGAGCTGGTTCGTGCAAATGACTTTTCAGCTCTCAGAGATGCCAGAAACATGAGCTTTGCACTGAAAACTGCATTTTGTGTCACACATGTCAAGGAGAATGAATGAAGCTTTTGCAAGGGAACGGAGCTGGTTCGTGCAAATGACTATTTCAGCACTCAGAGACAAAACATGAGCTTTGCACAGAAAACTGCATTTTGTGTCACATGTCAGAGGAGAATGAATGAGAGCTTTTTGCAAGGGAACGGAGCTGGTTCGTGCAAATGACTTTTCAGCTCTCAGAGATGCCAGAAACATGAGCTTTGCACAGAAACTGCATTTTGTGTCACTTGTCAGAGGAGAATGAATGAGAGCTTTTTGCAAGGGAACGGAGCTGGTTCGTGCAAATGACTATTTTCAGCTCTCAGAGATGCCAGAAATGAGAGCTTTGCACTGAAACTGCATTTTGTGTCACTACATGTCAGAGGAGAATGAATGAGAGCTTTTTGCAAGGGAACGGAGCTGGTTCGTGCAAATGACTTTTCAGCTCTCAGAGATGCCAGAAACATGAGCTTTGCACTGAAAACTGCATTTTGTGTCACTGTCAGAGGAGAATGAATGAGCTTTTGCAAGGGAACGGAGCTGGTTGCAAATGACTATTTCAGCTCTCAGAGATGCCAGAAACATGAGCTTTGCACTGAAAACTGCATTTTGTGTCACTACATGTCAGAGGAGAATGAATGAGAGCGTTTTGCAAGGGAACGGAGCTGGTTCGTGCAAATGATTTTTCAGCTCTCAGAGATGCCAGAAACATGAGCTTTGCACAAAAACTGCATTTTGTGTCACCACAGAGGAGAATGAATGAAGCTTTTGCAAGGGAACGGAGCTGGTTCGTGCAAATGACTGTTTCAGCTCTCAGAGATGCCAGAAATGAGCTTTGCACAGAAAACTGCATTTTGTGTCACTTCATGTCAGAGGAGAATGAATGAGAGCTTTTTGCAAGGGAACGGAGCTGGTTCGTGCAAATGATTTCAGCTCTCAGAGATGCCAGAAACATGAGCTTTGCACTGAAACTGCATTTTGTGTCAGTCAGAGGAGAATGAATGAAGCTTTTGCAAGGGAACGGAGCTGGTTCGTGCAAATGACTTTTCAGCTCTCAGAGATGCCAGAAACATGAGCTTTGCACAGAAAACTGCATTTTGTGTCACTACATGTCAGAGGAGAATGAATGAGCTTTTTGCAAGGGAACGGAGCTGGTTCGTGCAAATGACTTTTCAGCTCTCAGAGATGCCAGAAACATGAGCTTTGCACTGAAAACTGCATTTTGTGTCACTACATGTCAGAGGAGAATGAATGAAGCTTTTGCAAGGGAACGGAGCTGGTTCGTGCAAATGATTTTTCAGCTCTCAGAGATGCCAGAAACATGAGCTTTGCACAAAACTGCATTTTGTGTCACTTCATGTCAGAGGAGAATGAATGAGAGCTTTTTGCAAGGGAACGGAGCTGGTTTGCAAATGACATTTTCAGAGATGCCAGAAACATGAGCTTTGCACAAAACTGCATTTTGTGTCGTCAGAGGAGAATGAATGAGAGCTTTTTGCAAGGAACGGAGCTGGTTCGTGCAAATGACTTTTCAGCTCTCAGAGATGCCAGAAACATGAGCTTTGCACTGAAAACTGCATTTTGTGTCACAACATGTCAGAGGAGAATGAATGAAGCTTTTGCAAGGGAACGGAGCTGGTTCGTGCAAATGACTTTTCAGCACTCAGAGATGCCAGAAACATGAGCTTTGCACAGAAAACTGCATTTTGTGTCACTACATGTCAGAGGAGAATGAATGAGAGCTTTTTGCAAGGGAACGGAGCTGGTTCGTGCAAATGACTATTTTCAGCTCTCAGAGATGCCAGAAACATGAGCTTTGCACTGAAAACTGCATTTTGTGTCACTCAGAGGAGAATGAATGAAAGCTTTTGCAAGGGAACGGAGCTGGTTCGTGCAAATGATTTTCAGCTCTCAGAGATGCCAGAAACATGAGCTTTGCACAAAACTGCATTTTGTGTCACTATGTCAGAGGAGAATGAATGAGAGCTTTTGCAAGGGAACGGAGCTGGTTCGTGCAAATGACTTTTCAGCTCTCAGAGATGCCAGAAACATGAGCTTTGCACAGAAAACTGCATTTTGTGTCACTACATGTCAGAGGAGAATGAATGAGAGCTTTTTGCAAGGGAACGGAGCTGGTTCGTGCAAATGACTTTTCAGCTCTCAGATGCCAGAAACATGAGCTTTGCACTGAAAACTGCATTTTGTGTCACTTCATGTCAGAGGAGAATGAATGAGAGCTTTTTGCAAGGGAACGGAGCTGGTTCGTGCAAATGACTTTTCAGCTCTCAGAGATGCCAGAAACATGAGCTTTGCACTGAAAACTGCATTTTGTCACTCATGTCAGAGGAGAATGAATGAGAGCTTTGCAAGGGAACGGAGCTGGTTCGTGCAAAACTTTTTCAGCACTCAGAGATGCCAGAAACATGAGCTTTGCACAGAAAACTGCATTTTGTGTCACTACATGTCAGAGGAGAATGAATGAGAGCTTTTGCAAGGGAACGGAGCTGGTTCGTGCAAATGACTTTTCAGCTCTCAGATGCCAGAAACATGAGCTTTGCACTGAAAACTGCATTTTGTGTCACTACATGTCAGAGGAGAATGAATGAAGCTTTTGCAAGGGAACGGAGCTGGTTCGTGCAAATGACTTTTCAGCACTCAGAGATGCCAGAAACATGAGCTTTGCACAGAAACTGCATTTTGTCACTACATGTCAGAGGAGAATGAATGAGAGCTTTTTGCAAGGGAACGGAGCTGGTTCGTGCAAATGACTTTTCAGCTCTCAGAGATGCCAGAAACATGAGCTTTGCACTGAAAACTGCATTTTGTGTCACTCAGAGGAGAATGAATGAAAGCTTTTGCAAGGGAACGGAGCTGGTTCGTGCAAATGACTTTTTCAGCACTCAGAGATGCCAGAAACATGAGCTTTGCACTGAAAACTGCATTTTGTGTCACTTCATGTCAGAGGAGAATGAATGAGAGCTTTTTGCAAGGGAACGGAGCTGGTTCGTGCAAATCATTTTTCAGCTCTCAGAGATGCCAGAAACATGAGCTTAGCACAGAAAACTGCATTTTGTGTCACGTCAGAGAATGAATGAAGCTTTTGCAAGGGAACGGAGCTGGTTCGTGCAAATGACTTTTTCAGCACTCAGAGATGCCAGAAACATGAGCTTTGCACAGAAAACTGCATTTTGTCACTACATGTCAGAGGAGAATGAATGAGAGCTTTTTGCAAGGGAACGGAGCTGGTTCGTGCAAATGACTTTTCAGCTCTCAGAGATGCCAGAAACATGAGCTTTGCACTGAAACTGCATTTTGTGTCACTGTCAGAGGAGAATGAATGAGCTTTTTGCAAGGGAACGGAGCTGGTTCGTGCAAATGACTTTTCAGCACTCAGAGATGCCAGAAACATGAGCTTTGCACTGAAAACTGCATTTTGTGTCACCATGTCAGAGGAGAATGAATGAGAGCTTTTTGCAAGGGAACGGAGCTGGTTCGTGCAAATGACTTTTCAGCACTCAGAGATGCCAGAAACATGAGCTTTCACAGAAAACTGCATTTTGTGTCACTACATGTCAGAGGAGAATGAATGAGCTTTTTGCAAGGGAACGGAGCTGGTTCGTGCAAATGACTTTTCAGCTCTCAGAGATGCCAGAAACATGAGCTTTGCACTGAAAACTGCATTTTGTGTCACGTCAGAGGAGAATGAATGAGAGCTTTTGCAAGGGAACGGAGCTGGTTCGTGCAAATGACTTTTTCAGCTCTCAGAGATGCCAGAAACATGAGCTTTGCACTGAAAACTGCATTTTGTGTCACTACATGTCAGAGGAGAATGAATGAAGCTTTTGCAAGGGAACGGAGCTGGTTCGTGCAAATGACTTTTCAGCTCTCAGAGATGCCAGAAACATGAGCTTTGCACTGAAAACTGCATTTTGTGTCACTCATGTCAGAGGAGAATGAATGAGAGCTTTTTGCAAGGGAACGGAGCTGGTTCGTGCAAATGATTATTTCAGCTCTCAGAGATGCCAGAAACATGAGCTTTGTACAGAAAACTGCATTTTGTGTCACTACATGTCAGAGGAGAATGAATGAGCTTTTGCAAGGGAACGGAGCTGGTTCGTGCAAATGACTTTTTCAGCACTCAGAGATGCCAGAAACATGAGCTTTGCACAGAAAACTGCATTTTGTGTCACTACATGTCAGAGGAGAATGAATGAGAGCTTTTTGCAAGGGAACGGAGCTGGTTCGTGCAAATGACTTTTCAGCTCTCAGAGATGCCAGAAACATGAGCTTTGCACTGAAAACTGCATTTTGTGTCACACATGTCAAGGAGAATGAATGAAGCTTTTGCAAGGGAACGGAGCTGGTTCGTGCAAATGACTTTTCAGCACTCAGAGATGCCAGAAACATGAGCTTTGCACAGAAAACTGCATTTTGTGTCACTACATGTCAGAGGAGAATGAATGAGAGCTTTTTGCAAGGGAACGGAGCTGGTTCGTGCAAATGACTTTTCAGCTCTCAGAGATGCCAGAAACATGAGCTTTGCACTGAAACTGCATTTTGTGTCACTGTCAGAGGAGAATGAATGAGAGCTTTTGCAAGGGAACGGAGCTGGTTCGTGCAAATGACTTTTCAGCTCTCAGAGATGCCAGAACATGAGCTTTGCACTGAAAACTGCATTTTGTGTCACTACATGTCAGAGGAGAATGAATGAGAGCTTTTGCAAGGGAACGGAGCTGGTTCGTGCAAATGACTTTTTCAGCACTCAGAGATGCCAGAAACATGAGCTTTGCACAGAAAACTGCATTTTGTGTCACTGTCAGAGGAGAATGAATGAGAGCTTTTTGCAAGGGAACGGAGCTGGTTCGTGCAAATGACTTTTCAGCTCTCAGAGATGCCAGAAACATGAGCTTTGCACTGAAAACTGCATTTTGTGTCACACATGTCAAGGAGAATGAATGAAGCTTTTGCAAGGGAACGGAGCTGGTTCGTGCAAATGACTTTTCAGCACTCAGAATGCCAGAACATGAGCTTTGCACAGAAAACTGCATTTTGTGTCACTACATGTCAGAGGAGAATGAATGAGAGCTTTTTGCAAGGGAACGGAGCTGGTTCGTGCAAATGACTTTTCAGCTCTCAGAGATGCCAGAAACATGAGCTTTGCACTGAAAACTGCATTTTGTGTCACGTCAGAGGAGAATGAATCTTTTGCAAGGGAACGGAGCTGGTTCGTGCAAATGATTTTCAGCTCTCAGATGCCAGAAACATGAGCTTTGCAGCATTTTGTGTCACTTCATGTCAGAGGAGAATGAATGAGAGCTTTTTGCAAGGGAACGGAGCTGGTTCGTGCAAATGACTTTTCAGCACTCAGAGATGCCAGAAACATGAGCTTTGCACAGAAACTGCATTTTGTGTCACTACATGTCAGAGGAGAATGAATGAGAGCTTTTTGCAAGGGAACGGAGCTGGTTCGTGCAAATGACTTTTCAGCTCTCAGAGATGCCAGAAACATGAGCTTTGCACTGAAAACTGCATTTTGTGTCACTCATGTCAGAGGAATGAATGAGAGCTTTTTGCAAGGGAACGGAGCTGGTTCGTGCAAATGACTTTTCAGCTCTCAGATGCCAGAAACATGAGCTTTGCACTGAAAACTGCATTTTGTGTCACTACATGTCAGAGGAGAATGAATGAGAGCTTTTTGCAAGGAACGGAGCTGGTTCGTGCAAACTTTTTCAGCTCAGAGATGCCAGAAACATGAGCTTTGCACAGAAAATGCATTTTGTGTCACTAATGTCAGAGGAGAATGAATGAGAGCTTTTTGCAAGGGAACGGAGCTGGTTCGTGCAAATGACTTTTTCAGCTCTCAGAGATGCCAGAAACATGAGCTTTGCACTGAAAACTGCATTTTGTGTCACTACATGTCAGAGGAGAATGAATGAGAGCTTTTTGCAAGGGAACGGAGCTGGTTCGTGCAAATGACTTTTCAGCACTCAGAGATGCCAGAACATGAGCTTTGCACAGAAAACTGCATTTTGTCACTACATGTCAGAGGAGAATGAATGAGAGCTTTTTGCAAGGGAACGGAGCTGGTTCGTGCAAATGACTTTTCAGCTCTCAGAGATGCCAGAAACATGAGCTTTGCACAGAAAACTGCATTTTGTGTCACTACATGTCAGAGGAGAATGAATGAGAGCTTTTTGCAAGGGAACGGAGCTGGTTCGTGCAAATGACTTTTTCAGCACTCAGAGATGCCAGAAACATGAGCTTTGCACAGAAAACTGCATTTTGTGTCACTTCATGTCAGAGGAGAATGAATGAGAGCTTTTTGCAAGGAACGGAGCTGGTTCGTGCAAATGATTTTTCAGCTCAGAGATGCCAGAAACATGAGCTTTGCACAGAAACTGCATTTGTGTCGTCAGAGGAGAATGAATGAGAGCTTTTTGCAAGGGAACGGAGCTGGTTCGTGCAAATGACTTTTCAGCTCAGAGATGCCAGAACATGAGCTTTGCACAGAAAACTGCATTTTGTGTCACTACATGTCAGAGGAGAATGAATGAGAGCTTTTGCAAGGGAACGGAGCTGGTTCGTGCAAATGACTTTTTCAGCTCTCAGAGATGCCAGAAACATGAGCTTTGCACTGAAAACTGCATTTTGTGTCACTACATGTCAGAGGAGAATGAATGAGAGCTTTTTGCAAGGGAACGGAGCTGGTTCGTGCAAATGACTTTTCAGCTCTCAGAGATGCCAGAAACATGAGCTTTGCACTGAAACTGCATTTTGTGTCACTACATGTCAGAGGAGAATGAATGAGAGCTTTTTGCAAGGGAACGGAGCTGGTTCGTGCAAATGACTTTTTCAGCACTCAGAGATGCCAGAAACATGAGCTTTGCACAGAAAACTGCATTTTGTGTCACTACATGTCAGAGGAGAATGAATGAGAGCTTTTTGCAAGGGAACGGAGCTGGTTCGTGCAAATGACTTTTCAGCTCTCAGAGATGCCAGAACATGAGCTTTGCACTGAAAACTGCATTTTGTGTCACTACATGTCAGAGGAGAATGAATGAAGCTTTTGCAAGGGAACGGAGCTGGTTCGTGCAAATGACTTTTTCAGCTCTCAGAGATGCCAGAAACATGAGCTTTGCACTGAAAACTGCATTTTGTGTCACTCATGTCAGAGGAGAATGAATGAGAGCTTTTTGCAAGGGAACGGAGCTGGTTCGTGCAAATGACTTTTCAGCTCTCAGAGATGCCAGAAACATGAGCTTTGCACTGAAAACTGCATTTTGTGTCACTTCATGTCAGAGGAGAATGAATGAGAGCTTTTTGCAAGGGAACGGAGCTGGTTCGTGCAAATGATTTTTCAGCTCTCAGAGATGCCAGAACATGAGCTTTGCAGAAAACTGCATTTTGTGTCAGTCAAGGAGAATGAATTTTTGCAAGGGAACGGAGCTGGTTCGTGCAAATGACTTTTCAGCTCTCAGATGCCAGAAACATGAGCTTTGCACAGAAACTGCATTTTGTCACTACATGTCAGAGGAGAATGAATGAGAGCTTTTTGCAAGGGAACGGAGCTGGTTCGTGCAAATGACTTTTCAGCTCTCAGAGATGCCAGAAACATGAGCTTTGCACAAAACTGCATTTTGTGTCACTACATGTCAGAGGAGAATGAATGAGAGCTTTTGCAAGGGAACGGAGCTGGTTCGTGCAAATGACTTTTCAGCACTCAGAGATGCCAGAAACATGAGCTTTGCACAGAAAACTGCATTTTGTGTCACTACATGTCAGAGGAGAATGAATGAGAGCTTTTTGCAAGGGAACGGAGCTGGTTCGTGCAAATGACTTTCAGCTCTCAGAGATGCCAGAAACATGAGCTTTGCACTGAAACTGCATTTTGTGTCACTTCATGTCAGAGGAGAATGAATGAGAGCTTTTTGCAAGGGAACGGAGCTGGTTCGTGCAAATGACTTTTCAGCTCTCAGAGATGCCAGAAACATGAGCTTTGCACTGAAAACTGCATTTTGTGTCACTACATGTCAGAGGAGAATGAATGAAGCTTTTGCAAGGGAACGGAGCTGGTTCGTGCAAATGACTTTTCAGCTCTCAGAGATGCCAGAAACATGAGCTTTGCACAGAAAACTGCATTTTGTGTCACTACATGTCAGAGGAGAATGAATGAGAGCTTTTGCAAGGGAACGGAGCTGGTTCGTGCAAATGACTTTTTCAGCTCTCAGAGATGCCAGAAACATGAGCTTTGCACTGAAAACTGCATTTTGTGTCACGTCAGAGGAGAATGAATGAAGCTTTTGCAAGGGAACGGAGCTGGTTCGTGCAAATGACTTTTCAGCTCAGAGATGCCAGAAACATGAGCTTTGCACAGAAAACTGCATTTTGTGTCACTACATGTCAGAAGAGAATGAATGAGAGCTTTTTGCAAGGGAACGGAGCTGGATCGTGCAAATGACTTTTCAGCTCTCAGAGATGCCAGAAACATGAGCTTTGCACTGAAACTGCATTTTGTGTCTCAGAGGAGAATGAATGAGAGCTTTTGCAAGGGAACGGAGCTGGTTCAAACTTTTCAGCTCTCAGAGATGCCAGAAACATGAGCTTTGCACTGAAAACTGCATTTTGTGTCACTTCATGTCAGAGGAGAATGAATGAGAGCTTTTTGCAAGGGAACGGAGCTGGTTCGTGCAAATGATTTTTCAGCTCTCAGAGATGCCAGAAACATGAGCTTTGCACAGAAAACTGCATTTGTGTCACTACATGTCAGAGGAGAATGAATGAGAGCTTTTTGCAAGGGTACGGAGCTGGTTCGTGCAAATGACTTTTTCAGCACTCAGAGATGCCAGAAACATGAGCTTTGCACAGAAAACTGCATTTTGTGTCACTACATGTCAGAGGAGAATGAATGAAGCGTTTCGCAAGCGAACGGAGCTGGTTCGTGCAATGACTTTTCAGCTCTCAGAGATGCCAGAAACATGAGCTTTGCACTGAAAACTGCATTTTGTGTCACTTCATGTCAGAGGAGAATGAATGAGAGCTTTTTGCAAGGGAACGGAGCTGGTTCGTGCAAATGACTTTTCAGCCTCAGAGATGCCAGAAACATGAGCTTTGCACTGAAAACTGCATTTTGTGTCACTACATGTCAGAGGAGAATGAATGAGAGCTTTTTGCAAGGGAACGGAGCTGGTTCGTGCAAATGATTTTTTCAGCTCTCAGAGATGCCAGAAACATGAGCTTTGCACAGAAAACTGCATTTTGTGTCACTTCAAGGAGAATGAATGAGAGCTTTTGCAAGGGAACGGAGCTGGTTCGTGCAAATGACTTTTTCAGCACTCAGAGATGCCAGAAACATGAGCTTTGCACAGAAAACTGCATTTTGTGTCACTACATGTCAGAGAGAATGAATGAGAGCTTTTTGCAAGGGAACGGAGCTGGTTCGTGCAAATGACTTTTCAGCTCTCAGAGATGCCAGAAACATGAGCTTTGCACTGAAAACTGCATTTTGTGTCACAACAAGTCAAGAGAATGAATGAAAGCTTTTGCAAGGGAACGGAGCTGGTTCGTGCAAATGATTTTTCAGCTCTCAGAGATGCCAGAAACATGAGCTTTGCACAAACTGCATTTTGTCACTTCATGTCAGAGGAGAATGAATGAGAGCTTTTTGCAAGGGAACGGAGCTGGTTCGTGCAAATGACTTTTCAGCACTCAGAGATGCCAGAAACATGAGCTTTGCACAAAAACTGCATTTTGTGTCACTACATGTCAGAGGAGAATGAATGAGAGCTTTTTGCAAGGGAACGGAGCTGGTTCGTGCAAATGATTTTCAGCTCTCAGAGATGCCAGAAACATGAGCTTGCACTGAAAACTGCATTTTGTGTCACTCATGTCAGAGGAGATGAAAAGCTTTTGCAAGGGAACGGAGCTGGTTCGTGCAAATGACTTTCAGCACTCAGAGATGCCAGAAACATGAGCTTTGACAAACTGCATTTTGTGTCACTACATGTCAGAGGAGAATGAATGAGCTTTTTGCAAGGGAACGGAGCTGGTTCGTGCAAATGACTTTTCAGCTCTCAGAGATGCCAGAAACATGAGCTTGCACTGAAAACTGCATTTTGTGTCACTACATGTCAGAGGAGAATGAATGAGAGCTTTTGCAAGGGAACGGAGCTGGTTCGTGCAAATGATTTTTTCAGCTCTCAGAGATGCCAGAAAAATGAGCTTTGCAATGAAAACTGCATTTTGTGTCACTGTCAGAGGAGAATGAATGAGAGCTTTTTGCAAGGGAACGGAGCTGGTTCGTGCAAATGACTTTTCAGCTCTCAGAGATGCCAGAAACATGAGCTTTGCACTGAAAACTGCATTTTGTGTCACTACATGTCAGAGGAGAATGAATGAAGCTTTTTGCAAGGGAACGGAGCTGGTTCGTGCAAATGACTTTTCAGCACTCAGAGATGCCAGAAACATGAGCTTTGCACAGAAAACTGCATTTTGTGTCACTACATGTCAGAGGAGAATGAATGAGAGCTTTTTGCAAGGGAACGGAGCTGGTTCGTGCAAATGACTATTTCAGCTCTCAGAGATGCCAGAAACATGAGCTTGCACTGAAAACTGCATTTTGTGTCAGTCAGAGGAGAATGAATGAGAGCTTTTTGCAAGGGAACGGAGCTGGTTCGTGCAAATGACTTTTTCAGCTCAGAGATGCCAGAAACATGAGCTTTGAAAACTGCATTTTGTGTCACTACATCAGAGGAGAATGAATGAAGCTTTTTGCAAGGGAACGGAGCTGGTTCGTGCAAATGACTTTTCAGCTCTCAGAGATGCCAGAAACATGAGCTTTGAAGCATTTTGTGTCACTTCATGTCAGAGGAGAATGAATGAGAGCTTTTTGCAAGGGAACGGAGCTGGTTCGTGCAAATGACTTTTTCAGCTCTCAGAGATGCCAGAAACATGAGCTTTGCACAGAAAACTGCATTTTGTGTCACACATGTCAGAGGAGAATGAATGAGAGCTTTTGCAAGGGAACGGAGCTGGTTCGTGCAAATGACTTTTCAGCTCTCAGAGATGCCAGAAACATGAGCTTTGCACAGAAAACTGCATTTTGTGTCACTACATGTCAGAGGAGAATGAATGAGAGCTTTTTGCAAGGGAACGGAGCTGGTTCGTGCAAATGACTATTTCAGCTCTCAGAGATGCCAGAAACATGAGCTTTGCACTGAAAACTGCATTTTGTGTCACTACATCAGAGGAGAATGAATGAGAGCTTTTGCAAGGGAACGGAGCTGGTTCGTGCAAATGACTTTTCAGCACTCAGAGATGCCAGAAACATGAGCTTTGCACAGAAAACTGCATTTTGTGTCACTACATGTCAGAGGAGAATGAATGAGAGCTTTTTGCAAGGGAACGGAGCTGGTTCGTGCAAATGACTTTTTCAGCTCTCAGAGATGCCAGAAACATGAGCTTTGCACAGAAAACTGCATTTTGTGTCACTACATGTCAGAGGAGAATGAATGAGAGCTTTTTGCAAGGGAACGGAGCTGGTTCGTGCAAATGACTATTTCAGCTCTCAGAGATGCCAGAAACATGAGCTTTGCACAAAACTGCATTTTGTGTCACTTCATGTCAGAGGAGAATGAATGAGAGCTTTTTGCAAGGGAACGGAGCTGGTTCGTGCAAATGACTTTTCAGCTCTCAGAGATGCCAGAAACATGAGCTTTGCACTGAAAACTGCATTTTGTGTCACTCATGTCAGAGGAGAATGAATGAGAGCTTTTGCAAGGGAACGGAGCTGGTTCGTGCAAATGACTTTTTCAGCACTCAGAGATGCCAGAAACATGAGCTTTGCACAGAAAACTGCATTTTGTGTCACTGTCAGAGGAGAATGAATGAGAGCTTTTGCAAGGGAACGGAGCTGGTTCGTGCAAATGACTTTTTTCAGCTCTCAGAGATGCCAGAAACATGAGCTTTGCACTGAAAACTGCATTTTGTGTCACTACATGTCAGAGGAGAATGAATGAAGCTTTTTGCAAGGGAACGGAGCTGGTTCGTGCAAATGACTTTTCAGCTCTCAGAGATGCCAGAAACATGAGCTTTGCACAGAAAACTGCATTTTGTGTCACTACATGTCAGAGGAGAATGAATGAGAGCTTTTTGCAAGGGAACGGAGCTGGTTCGTGCAAATGACTATTTCAGCTCTCAGAGATGCCAGAAACATGAGCTTTGCACTGAAAACTGCATTTTGTGTCACGTCAGAGGAGAATGAATGAAGCTTTTGCAAGGGAACGGAGCTGGTTGTGCAAATGACTTTTCAGCTCTCAGAGATGCCAAAACATGAGCTTGCACTGAAATGCATTTTGTGTCACTTCATGTCAGAGGAGAATGAATGAGCTTTTGCAAGGGAACGGAGCTGGTTCGTGCAAATGATTTTTCAGCTCTCAGAGATGCCAGAAACATGAGCTTTGCACAGAAAACTGCATTTGTGTCACACATGTCAAGGAGAATGAATGAGAGCTTTTGCAAGGGAACGGAGCTGGTTCGTGCAAATGACTTTTTCAGCACTCAGAGATGCCAGAAACATGAGCTTTGCACAGAAAACTGCATTTTGTGTCACTACATGTCAGAGGAGAATGAATGAGAGCTTTTTGCAAGGGAACGGAGCTGGTTCGTGCAAATGACTTTTCAGCTCTCAGAGATGCCAGAAACATGAGCTTTGCACTGAAAACTGCATTTTGTGTCACTACATGTCAGAGGAGAATGAATGAGAGCTTTTTGCAAGGGAACGGAGCTGGTTCGTGCAAATGACTTTTCAGCACTCAGAGATGCCAGAAAGAGCTTTGCACAGAAAACTGCATTTTGTCACTACATGTCAGAGGAGAATGAATGAGAGCTTTTTGCAAGGGAACGGAGCTGGTTCGTGCAAATGATTTTCAGCTCTCAGAGATGCCAGAAACATGAGCTTTGCACAGAAAACTGCATTTTGTGTCACAACATGTCAGAGGAGAATGAATGAAGCTTTTGCAAGGGAACGGAGCTGGTTCGTGCAAATGACTTTTTCAGCACTCAGAGATGCCAGAAACATGAGCTTTGCACAGAAAACTGCATTTTGTCACTACATGTCAGAGGAGAATGAATGAGAGCTTTTTGCAAGGGAACGGAGCTGGTTCGTACAAATGACTATTTCAGCTCTCAGAGATGCCAGAAACATGAGCTTTGCACTGAAAACTGCATTTTGTGTCACAACATGTCAAAGAATGAATGAAAGCTTTGCAAGGGAACGGAGCTGGTTCGTGCAAATGATTTTTCAGCTCTCAGAGATGCCAGAAACATGAGCTTTGCACAGAAAACTGCATTTTGTGTCACTTCATGTCAGAGGAGAATGAATGAGAGCTTTTTGCAAGGGAACGGAGCTGGTTCGTGCAAATGACTTTTGCACTCAGATGCCAGAAACATGAGCTTTGCACAAAACTGCATTTTGTGTCACTGTCAGAGGAGAATGAATGAGAGCTTTTTGCAAGGGAACGGAGCTGGTTCGTGCAAATGACTATTTCAGCTCTCAGAGATGCCAGAAACATGAGCTTTGCACTGAAAACTGCATTTTGTGTCACTCAAGTCAGGGAGAATGAATGAAGCTTTTTGCAAGGGAACGGAGCTGGTTCGTGCAAATGACTATTTCAGCACTCAGAGATGCCAGAAACATGAGCTTTGCACAAAACTGCATTTTGTGTCATACATGTCAGAGGAGAATGAATGAGAGCTTTTTGCAAGGGAACGGAGCTGGTTCGTGCAAATGACTATTTCAGCTCTCAGAGATGCCAGAAACATGAGCTTGCACTGAAAACTGCATTTTGTGTCACACAAGTCAAGAATGAATGAAAGCTTTTTGCAAGGGAACGGAGCTGGTTCGTGCAAATGACTTTTTCAGCTCTCAGAGATGCCAGAAACATGAGCTTTGCACAGAAACTGCATTTTGTGTCACTTCATGTCAGAGGAGAATGAATGAGAGCTTTTTGCAAGGGAACGGAGCTGGTTCGTGCAAATGACTATTTCAGCACTCAGAGATGCCAGAAACATGAGCTTTGCACTGAAAACTGCATTTGTGTCACTACATGTCAGAGGAGATTGAATGAGAGCTTTTTGCAAGGGAACGGAGCTGGTTCGTGCAAATGAATATTTCAGCTCTCAGAGATGCCAGAAACATGAGCATTGCACTGAAAACTACATTTTGTGTCACAACAAGTCAAAGGAGAATGAATAAAGCGTTTGCAAGGGAACGAGCG
>VCII01000916.1:0-20269 GCA_006030095.1 Triplophysa siluroides
CTGCGGCAGAGGGGCGTGTCGGGAGTATGACGGTGAGTAAGCAGATCAACGCTAGAGTGAAATCACCTGCTTCTTGTTCTAGTAATTGGCGAGGAGACGCATTTAAGGCACGACAAAGAAGAAGGCAGGAGAGAGAGAAACCAAGCTGGGAAAGCGCACACCGACGGACCGAGAGAGACAAGCTGTCTAAAAGTGTCCGAGGCAAAACGGAGATTCGTCACAACCAGAGAGATTGTGTTATATGAGTGAGCGGGTGTGCAACCCGGAAGTATTGTAGTAAATAAAGAACGATTCTTACGCTTTCCCAGTAACGCCGACTCCGCCTCCTTTCTTCCGCAATCCTGAACTTTACTACAGTGGTGCCGAAACCCGGGAGAAAGGAAGGACAAAATGCAGAGTTCCCCCTCAGGATCGCCGTTTGCGGAGGTCATCAGCTCTCTTGCCGGCCTCCATCAGGAAACATCATCAGGCCCTGTTGGCCCTTCGAGAAGACCAAGAGAGACGGTTCCAGTCTCTCGTAAAGACCCAACAGGAGGACCGTGACGCGTTCCGGAGCTGGTTGGGCCAGGAGCAAGGCAGTCCACTACCAACTGGATCCCCGACAATACCGCTGCATAAGATGGGAGCACAGGACGAGCCGGAAGCCTTCCTCGAGTTGTTCGAGAGGTCCGCAGAGCTGTCAGGTTGGCAGCAGGACGCATGGGCTGCCCGTCTCATCCCGCTGCTGTCCGGAGAAGCCCAGATGGCTGCCCAGCAACTCCCCATCGAGAACCTGCTGAGATATGCGGACCTCAAAAAGGCTATTCGAGCGAGTGGGTCGGAGTCCTGAGCAACATCGGCAGCGGTTCCGGTCGCTAGAGTTCGGGGATCGGACACAGCCGTTTTCCTTTGCCCACCAGCTCCGGGATGCCTGCCGCAGATGGCTGATGACCGAGGCTAGCACCGTCGAGACCATCATCGACCAGGTGACGTTGGAGCAGTTTGTGGCGAGGTTACCCAGGCAAACCTCCCAATGGGTCCAATGTCACCGCCCGACGATGCTGGCCCAGGCGATCCAATTGGCGGAGGACCAGCTGGTGGCGTGTCCCGGCCGGCGTAGCCCTACCATCGCTCTCTCTCTCTCCCCCTTCTGTCTCTTCTCTCTCTACGAGACCTGTTCCCTTTCCTAGGTCTCGGGGGAATTTCTACCCGCGGCCCGCCGCGAACACGGTTCTCGCAGGAGGCGAGACCTAACGGCGCTGCGAGGTCCCCGGAGGGATCTTATCATCGTCCGGGCAACAATGCCCATGCCTCTCCCCTTCCTTCAGCCTCTCCTCGCCAATTCGGGGGTCTGCTTCCTGCCGCTGGGGCGGCGGGGACTCCTGGGCCGGCCTGTTGGCGTTGTGGGGACCCCGGACATTCTGTCGACCGCTGTCATATGATGGAGGTCGGGATGATGATCCGGGTGCCCGACAACCCTCAGGCTGCCCTCGGTCAGGACGGGTTGTACCAGATACCTGTGAGTAAGGGGGGTACATATCAGGCTTTGGTTGATTCAGGATGTAACCAAACCTCAATCCACCAAAGCCTGATGCAATTCGGGGCAATGGATACGAGCCGCGGGGTTAAGGTAAGGTGTGTACACGGGGATATCGTGAACTATCCTTTGGTGCCGCTAACCATAAAATTTCGGGGACAAAAACATAGGATAGAGGTGGCTGTTAATGAGCACCTCCGACATCCGCTAATTTTGGGGACGAATTGGCCATTGTTTTCAACATTAATGGGACATTATGTGCGGATGTTTCTGGGCGTAACCAAGTGCGGCGGGGAGGAGCGGTCGCTCAGGTTGGAGAAGTTGAACCGGGACCTCTGATGACGGTTTCAGAGGAACGGAGCCCGGTGGTCAGTAGAAACCTCTCTCAGGGCGATGATTTTCCTCTGGAACAGTCTCAGGATGAGACGCTCAAACATGCGTTTGAACAGGTCCGTACAATCGACGGACAGCTTCTCCAACCTGCGCAGACCCTATCCTACCCGTATTTCGCTATTTTTAAGGACAGGTTGTATCGAGTGACCCAGGACACTCAGTCAAAACAAGATACAACCCAATTAGTCATACCTAAAAGCCGTCGTGAAATGCTTTTCCAGGCGGCTCATTGTAATCCAATGGCAGGGCACCTAGGTCAAACTGCAACTATAAATCGCCTAACGACCCGGTTTTTTTGGCCGGGCATTCATGAGAACGTGCGCAGGTGGTGCGCGTCTTGTCCTGAATGCCAGCTGGTAAACCCACCGGCCACTCCCAGGGCGCCATTATGCCCTCTCCCACTTATTCAGGTCCCCTTCGAAAGAATTGGTATGGACCTGATCGGGCCGTTAGAGCGATCCGCACGAGGGCATCGATTTGCATTGGTCATCGTTGATTATGCAACCCGATACCCTGAGGCAGTGGCGTTGCGCAATATCTCAGCAACCAGTGTTGCGGACGCACTGTTTCGTTTAATCTCCCGTGTGGGGATCCCTAAGGAGATTCTCACAGATCAAGGCACGGCGTTTATGTCACGGACACTCCGCGAATTGTACGGATTATTGGGCATTAAGACGATTCGGACCAGCGTCTATCACCCACAAACGGACGGGTTGGTCGAACGGTTTAATCGCACTTTAAAATCCATGATCCGAAAATTCGTACACGAAGACGCCAAAAATTGGGATAGGTGGCTGGAACCCCTGTTATTTGCCGTCCGCGAGGTTCCCCAAGCCTCCACGGGGTTTTCCCCCTTTGAGCTTCTCTATGGTCGTCAACCCCGCGGGGTTTTAGACGTCCTAAGAGAGGCTTGGGAGGACGGACCTTCCGCGAGCAAAAATCAAATTCAGTATGTCCTGGACCTGCGAACAAAACTCCATACACTGGGGCGGCTCTCTATGGAGAATTTGTTACAGGCACAGGAACGACAAAGCCGGCATTATAACAGAGGAGCCAGACTACGTAAATTTTCACCGGGAGAGAAAGTGCTTGTATTACTCCCCACGTCCAGTTCTAAACTACTCGCCAAGTGGCAAGGGCCGTTTGAGGTCACACGACGAATAGGAGATCTCAATTATGAGGTAGTACGGTCGGACAGGAGCGGAGCACATCAAATTTATCACCTCAACCTCCTGAAAAAATGGAGTGAGGCGAACACCGTGATGCTGGCGACGACAGTAACTAGAGTAGATGATCTCGGGCCAGAGACGAACACCAAGGTACAATCACTCGCTCTGGCACCAGGAGATCATCTCTCGTCCTCCCAGCTCACGGATGTTGCGAAATTGCAAACGGAGTTTTCCGACGTGTTTTCGCCCCTGCCGGCCGCACGAATCTCATAGAGCACCATATTGAGACAACACCGGGTGCCGTAGTACGCAGTCGCCCGTATAGGTTACCTGAACACAAAAAAATTGTAGTTCAGAAGGAATTAGAGGCTATGCTGGATGGGGGTAATAGAAGAGTCCAAAAGTGACTGGGCGAGCCCGATAGTTTTAGTACCAAAAACCGACGGCTCGGTCCGGTTCTGTGTGGACTATCGCAAGGTGAATGCGGTGTCGAAGTTCGACGCCTATCCAATGCCTCGAATTGACGAATTACTTGACCGGCTAGGTACGGCTCGTTTTTATTCGACATTGGATCTGACGAAAGGATATTGGCAGATCCCCCTATCTCCATTATCCAAAGAGAAAACAGCCTTTACGACGCCGTTCGGTTTACACCAATTCGTCACGCTTCCGTTCGGCTTATTCGGAGCCCCGGCAACATTTCAGCGTCTTATGGATCGTATCCTCAGACCTCACGCGGCATATGCCGCAGCCTATCTCGATGACATCATTATATACAGTAATGATTGGCAGCGGCATATGCAGCACTTGAGAGCGGTCCTGAGTTCGCTGAGGAGGGCGGGGCTAACGGCTAACCCGAAGAAGTGTGCGGTTGGGCGAGTAGAGGTAAGGTATCTGGGCTTCCACTTGGGTCACGGGGAGGTGCGTCCCCAAATTGATAAGACAGCAGCTATTGCCACCGCCCCGAGACCCAAGACCAAAAAGGAGGTGAGGCAGTTCCTGGGGCTGGCGGGATATTATAGGCGGTTTGTGCCCAATTATTCGGACCTCACCAGCCCGCTGACTGACCTCACTAAAAAGGGGGAACCAGATACCGTCCAATGGACGGAGCAGTGTCAGCAGGGGTTTACCCAAGTGAAGGCTGCTCTATGTGGCGGGCCGTTATTGCACGCTCCCGATTTTTACTCCCTTTTGTGTTGCAGACTGATGCTTCGGACAGGGGCGTGGGCGCTGTCCTGTCCCAGGAGATAGAGGGGGGAGGATCGTCCGGTGCTGTACATCAGCCGCAAACTGTCACGGGCGGAGACAAGGTACAGCACCATAGAGAAGGAGTGTTTGGCGATCCGATGGGCGGTCCTCACCCTCCGGTATTATCTCCTGGGGAGGGAGTTCACGCTCTGTTCGGACCACGCGCCCCTCCAATGGCTCCACCGTATGAAGGACACCAACGCGCGGATCACTCGTTGGTACCTTGCTTTGCAACCATTCAAGTTCCAGGTGATCCACAGGCCGGGGACTCAGATGGCGGTGGCCGACTTTCTCTCCCGGAGGGGGGGGGACGAGGCTACAGGCCGGATGGGGCCTCGGCCTGAGTCGGGCGGTGGGGGTATGTGGAAAGGGGGGCGTGGTCTAGCACGGTCTGCGGCAGAGGGGCGTGTCGGGAGTATGACGGTGAGTAAGCAGATCAACGCTAGAGTGAAATCACCTGCTTCTTGTTCTAGTAATTGGCGAGGAGACGCATTTAAGGCACGACAAAGAAGAAGGCAGGAGAGAGAGAAACCAAGCTGGGAAAGCGCACACCGACGGACCGAGAGAGACAAGCTGTCTAAAAGTGTCCGAGGCAAAACGGAGATTCGTCACAACCAGGGGGAGATTGTGTTATATGAGTGAGCGGGTGTGCAACCCGGAAGTATTGTAGTAAATAAAGAACGATTCTTACGCTTTCCCAGTAACGCCGACTCCGCCTCCTTTCTTCCGCAATCCTGAACTTTACTACAAACACCCATTAAAACCAGCCATAAATCTGACCTGGCACCTCACCCACGCTGTAATAATCTAGCAATATCAATACGACACTGGTTTTCCAAACTGACTTGTGACCTACATTGTCGTCCCTGCCAAGTTGCGAGTGCAGAAGGCATTGTGGATGAACATCTGAAAACATTTTAAACAACTGAAAACATGAAATAAAACTGTAAAAGTGATGGAAAGTGTAATGCACTGATATGCATCTTTCCAACTGTCTGTCTGTTCTCGCTTCACTCAGAAGACTGTTACAATGTCTACTAATGTCTGGCTCACAGCTGCTATTGTGTTTTGGATGTTTGCTGGACTGTTGCTAGGTGGTGATTTTTGTAATAAAAAGTAGATTTGAGTTATCATAGATGTACTGTAGCACACAATGCAGTAACAGAATTTCAATACTTAAAGAGTTTGATAAGCAAGCACGACTCAGAACTACTGTTGAAACACATGTTCTATTGCCCAGAGAAGCTATAAAATAAGTTCAAGTGTTCTCTTGAGAATACACGCAGAAAAAGAATAACAGTGATGCATAGCCTGTGGGCTTTGGTGTGTTAGAAAAGCACCCTTATTCAGTTCAAATAATGGTGTACAATTTGATGCTAGTGGCATAACACAATAAACTTCACCTTTAAAAGCACAGCAGAGAATAAGACATCTCTCCGTGTCTGCTTTTACTCTTTTGAACTTCCAGCTTCCTATCAACAACAGAAGTTGTCTGTTTCTGTCTGTGTGTGTTCCGTTAGATTGAGACCAGAGAGAGGGAGAGATTTACACAGTAAAGAGCTTCGGGCGGGATGTTGAGTCATTTTAAGACAGCCCGGCCACACGTCCTCGTGCAACTTAAGATCTTTACAAACCTTGAACACAGCACTGAATCTGTCTACAGACTCTTTATTAGACTACAGTGGATTCTGACTACCCATAGTATATGAATGTTCATTTCAGTACTACACACTGTATTGCACCATGTCACTGTTTTATGTCACTGACACCCCACAGGAAACTATTAAAAGGACTCTTGCATCAGCCTCATGTCATATTTAATTTACAGTACGGAGAAAGTATAAGTCAAAATGAGGAAAGACGCCCAATGATGCTTAGAACAACCCCCTAGAAACTAAGAAGTTTTAGGCATTACATAGATGTTCTAAAAAGATTTTATTTTAACTTAAATAAACCAAAAAATGAAATATTAAACCGATAAACTAAATCAAAGCAATATTTCATGAAGCTTTAAAACATCTTTTCTGTTTCACAAACAGTTTTAAGATAACTTTGAAAAGCTTTGTTGTGACAACAAATGTGATTCGATTTTTGCTTGTGTATTTTGTATAATGTTTTATTGTATATAATGTCATAATACATGTGTTTAGCTGTGTATTTTGTACACAGTGTACTGCCAGTACATTGTGTTTTCTGTAAACCTTTTAAATTGTTATACTGCAACTACATGACTATAATGTCAGTGGACCATAAAGGATTTTAATTCACAGTTAACTCAATAAAGTAATTCAATCTATTTTTCTTTGATCTATTATCAAAGTTTATTGATAACATTCGAAACTTCATAAACAGAAAACAATCTGTAAAGAAAAGAAACTATGGCTGCATGTTGGGAAAATCCAAACAAAGCAAATGATAAAGGTGTAAGAGTGTTTGTGTCTCACCTCTGGTATTCCTGAACCACAGGCGTACGGGGCAAACGCTCTGACAAGACTCACCGCCAGGAAGGCAAAGAGAAGAGCCCAGCACACATACATCAGATAATTCACCACATATGCACTGGCCCCCTGCAGGACACACACAGAATAAAGCGAATAGGTAAAGGCCTTATACACTGTCACCCCCTACAGGACTTATTCAAACACAAGCCCTTTTTACTGTCATATTGGGATTAAAACATTAAAAAGATCAAAATATTACATCTTTTACCCAGGGTGTTAAAAATAATTATGGTAGTTATAATGGAACCGGTTTTACAATAGACGGTTTCAGCGGCAACAACATAAACAAACGTTATGTGGCCCAAACTTAACTTCCGGAAGTCCTCTGCAAAGAATTAATAACTGTAGTTTTAATATAATTATACAATAGAATATTAATATTAATTAAATATATTTTTATGTTAAGCAAACACAGACTGCAAGTTAACTTCAGGCCAGGTGCGTGCGTCCGATGAAACCGTCTATAGGTAATACAATACAAAATATAAGCACTGCCAATACTGCTTTATTATAAATGTACATATCACAAAAAAGTGGATGTTTTCTTCATCACTGGTAGTAAAGCTGTATTTAGGAGGTACAAACAGATCCTAAGTATTGCTGAAGATTAAAATTGACAGACAATACCATTGCACAATAAATACAGAAACAACTTTAAAGTTATCTTTCACCAAAAAATGACAAATTAGTCATCATTTATTCACCTTCTTGTCATTTCAAACCTTTATGACTTTCTTTCTTCCGCAGAACACAAAATATATATTTTGAAGAAAGTTGGTAACCGAACAGCACCGGCCCCCATTCACTTCTATTGTATGGACAGGACACAAAACCAATGCAAGTGAATGGGGTCCAGTTGACAACATTTTTTTAAATATCTTCTTTTGTGTTCTGCAGAAGAAAGAAATTCATCCAGGTTTGAAGTGACAAAAGGGTGAGTAAATAATGACAGAATTTTCTTTTTTTGGGTGAACTATACCTTTAAAGGGGATGTGCAATGGTGTTTCTTGCATTCTGACTTCTTTACAATGTTAAACGTGCTGTATTCTCGTGCTTAATATGGTCAACTCGTCAAAAAACATGTTGAACGTATGACGTAGTATTCCTGTGCTCGATACACTCCCCCAGCGTTCGTGTAGGTTTCGAAAAGATTTTATCGAACATGAAAATCCGTTTCGTAACAACTTTTCTTAGTCCCTTATTGGACAATTCTCCCAGAAAAGCACGCCGCGTCAACCAGGGAGAGTGGGAGAAGGGGCATGCGCACACGTCAACTAGCTGGAGCAAGAGAGAGAGAGCACAGCGTTCGCGAAGTTCAGCTGTGTTTGTCTGTTCACTGCGTTTCGGTGAGGAACGTTATATAAATGGTGGATATAATTCTGGATTTGGAGATGGTTTGAAACTGATAGATGGCGTGCTTTAGTCCCCACCCATCTGCAAGTGTCATATGTTTTCGTAAATAATCGAACAGCTGTATCTGTCTTTTATAAATATGACCAAACTAAAGACTCTACAGATTTTTGAAGGGTGAGATATTCTGCAAGTACTTAAGATTAACATGACATATGCAGAAACTGTCACCCAATTATTTGTTTGCCTTCAAACATAGAAGTTTTATGGAAATGGAAACATATGCAAGAATTTGGAACATTATGATATTTCATTTCTTTAAAAAAATAATTGACCCAAGACCATCATTGTTAAATTCACACATTGAAATTATCATATAATCTAATTATGATCCTTGAATTTACACATTTACTCGAAGTACTTTTACAAATCGAAATGATAAGCATAATATTATAAAAGAATGATTATGCTTATCATTTCCCGTGCGGTACCATTTCTTCAAATCGGTACAGCAGCTTCTTTGTCAAACCAGAAGGTGGCGATAGTCCTGCTGTAGTATGAAAAGGTTACACAAGCACACATGGCTGTAATCCACAGGAAGTGAGGCAGCTGAATTCCATTTCATTTAGGCTTCTCAGAACCCTTACTCATAACATGTATTTGAAAATCCTGGAAATGACTGTAAAGCTTGAATTCGGCTGAATTTGGGATAATTATTACCATAATCAGACCAAAAAGACAGCACAACAAATACATCAGCATATCATCCATCAACTTGATGATGAATGATCATTAACCTCCTTTTTTTCCTCCGAGTTTTTTAGGGTGACAGTTGAATCTCAGGGAGGAATTGAAACAGCCGCATAATTTACGTCATGCTTTCAGTTCTGCGCTCGCACTGCATGTGTACCGAACCCAACCTCACCGTGCTCTGGCACACCTCCTCCAAGCGTGCCAGGGACCGCTAAACGGACCATGTCCTGCGCGAAACGGAGCGATCACACTAGTCAAATGAACCGGGCTGTGGGGGTCAAACGTGCTCGGGCACAGTTCAGATTGCCTAGTGAGTGAGAGTACACTAAAGCAACAAACCACAAGATGAGGATGTGGAATGATTCACTTCACATGTCAAATTGTCCTCCAGGGTCCGTATGTACCATACAGTGCATCCATGCGGATGGAACATAAAACTCACCTCATTGACTCCAACCATGAGCTCTGCCCAGCTTCTCCACTGAGGGCACTTGTCTCTTTCCTGAAAAGTGGTTTCATTGGATGTCCAGCAACAGTGTTCATGATTAAACCAGAACCCATTAAGGCACACGCCTTCCTTCAGGTCTGTCATCCAATGGGCAGCAATGTCTATACCTCCAGCCAAGGCCCCTGGAGGGGGGAGATATGGGACACAGAACACCTTCAAGTCACACGGTGATGCACAGTGATCAAACTTCTCATAATAAAACGACATTTTCTGAAGAAGTGTGAGTAGTGCTGGGCTGTGCTAAACAATGCTGTGGTTGTTGTCAGGCCGGTCCTATGTGGTTGCTAAAGTGTTCTGAGAAGTTTTTTGCACATTGCTTTGTGGCAGCTAAATTTAGTTACTGGTGGTTTCTTACTCGCTAAAGTCAAGAGAGCTGACCCGCAATTTTTTTTTTGGATGGCTGTGGTCCCTTCTTTAATGCAAGCATTTAAGTATGATTGTTAAAAAACATAATAGCATTTAATACTTTATTCTAATACCTTAAATTTGTTTATGTTTGTTTAAATACCTTACCGCAGTGTTCACTAATTATTATTTTTATTTTTTTGATATTTTTATGATATAACACCACTACTATAGACTAATTTAGTTCAGGTCAAATCACTTGAAAGGCAAACAGCACTGTTCCAGAAGCACTTCCTGTTTCATTTTCTAACACTACCCACACAGTATAAAAATATACAACCAACAGAACATTAAGAACTAAATCAAAATGTTAATGAAACATTTTAACGACTTAAAAAAAAAGCTGAAACAGGAAGTGATTCTGAACCAGTGTTGTTTATGTCTTGCAAAATCCAAGGTATAGTCATGATTTAATTGATAATGTTGTTCATCAGAAAAACAATTCTGTCTGACTGCAATTGAAAAGTGAGAAATGTAAGTAGGAAGTAAACAGGAAGTGGGCATGACGTGGGCAGACCTGACATGAGTCCAATGAGGAGCATTAAAAGCCAACCGGAGAAAGCATCACTGACGCTGAGCAGCAGGGCTAGTGTGGACTGTTTGCTCTTGTTGGTAATCTGAAGGAACATCAAAATGTTGGAGTGGTAAGATGTAGTGAGATCCAAAGAACATGGCTGCACATGTGCATGAATTCTTCGCTCACCTCTCTGTGCCGGTCTCTGTCTTTGGACTTCTCTCTAACCCAGTCGATGGTGTTGAAGTCCTCATAGGTGCCAATTCCAGGAACATTCTCATCCAGCAGATCCATCAGTTTAGGACTACTGTTCTGTAGCCACTCCACTTTACAGCGGCCTGCAAAGACAACAGAAAAACTCACTGGTCACTCGCTTAACCTATTTTGCAGCATTGCATGTCTACGTCATTTTTTCGATTGTGGGAGGAGAATGCAAATAAAATTACTTTTGATCATGAAAAATTCACACTGCGACCTGATATACAATACAGAAAATATCCAATTCCCTGTTTCATTGATATTCAGAGCTGTGAGCATGTTCTTGGGTTAAAACAAGGTTTTGAAACACCAGTCCTTCGAAATGGTTTAAAAATGAACACAGGTAGAAAGATTCAGGTTCAACATAAAACAAGGCCACTCACAATACAGGGTGCTATGCTACAAACGGGCATGTTGATATTGTTGACATAAAAACGGCTTCTAAAAAACATAAAAAACAAGCTTAAAATCTTTTTTATGCTAATTCAAGACTGGTTTGTGCTATCACAATCCATGCAAAAATCTGAATCTGAATTTGCTTTATTGGCCAAGCGTGTGCAAATACACAAGGAATTTGTTGTGGGGTTTTGTTTAGCACTTGGTACCTACATATATACGTGACATGAAAAACTGGAAGAACAATTAGTAAGTATAAATAAGTAAAACTAGAGGTTATACTACTACTACTAATAATGTTGTATAAAATAGCATTTATGTACAGATTTGTGCATTAACAGTATAAACAGTTGTATAAATAAAATATGCATATGTATTTTGTAATACTTAAGAGAGAGAGAGGTGGTAATTAGGATTGGAGCAATAATTTTACAGGAAAAATAAACAGAAATGAAACTAAAACAATATTTTACCCTTAAATTCTTTGTTAAATTATATTGTCCCCTTACATTGTTTCAAAAGTTGCTTCATGTCACATGGAACAAAGAAAGTCATACAGGTTGGGAACAACATTAAAGTGAGTAAATTTAGACAGAACTTTCATATTTGTGTGAAGAGTTTTGAAGCATCTGAAGTTATTATTTGCAATGAAAGGCAATGTTTGCTGTTGTCTTTAAAGAGACAAAAAAAGGAATTTGAGGTGTACTGTAAACATGTCAATTTTCTTAACAGTAAGTTCCCTTTCTGCCGGTCTCTCGACGTTGTGTCGAGAACGACAGATGGGGTTCGCCCTTGAGAACCAATCAACTCTGACTACTATAGAAAAGGCCAATGAAATTTGGCGAATGAAATTTGCATGCTGGTCTCCGCCCCCGGATGTCCGGTATAAAAGGAAGCCGGCGTGCAGCATTCATTTACCTTTTGTTCTTCAGAGCCTTCGCTCATGACTACGAACAAAAATAATTCAACGAATTCTTCTTCTACATTGCCGGATCTACGACGTAGAGCAGCAGATCGTCCCTACCTGCAGCGACCTTCCCCTGGGCGTCTCGGCGGTTCCGGAGGTGTTAGAGATTTTTTCTAAAAAGGTCCTTTTCAGGACTGAGCAATTTCCAGCGCGGCATGTCCCGCTGTTCTCTTGGATCTTGCCCGCACTGCGGGCAGATTGTCATTTAGAAGTTGCGGTCACGGGTGGCTGTCTTCCTACGGGAACCAGCCACCATTTCGTCTGCTACCCGGGCTGTGACATTGGTGGCTATGGCCCCAAAGTCCACGACATCGGTGGCTACGGCCCCGAAGTCCGCCTGTATTAGCAGCGTTAGTGATGTGGGGACCTCTGCGAACGTAAACCCGCCAGCCAAGTGTTCACGGGCCGATCGCACCCCGATTCGCTCTTCTGAACGTTCCCCAACCGGCGGTGGCATACCGTCCGGATCCTCAGGCACGCACTCGGAAACGATGCGTGACGTAGATGAGATGTCGCTCGCAGCATCGGAGGGAGACTGGCATCCGACTCTGACGAATCCAAGCTCCCCCATCCTGAGTTGGCTACTCCCCCTGTATGGCGGAGACCACCACCCATGCTAGGGCCCCATCTACTAGGCGGTTACAAGCCTCTAGACGGCGCCTCTTCTCGTCCTGGTGTCTCTCTCAACGAGAAAGACCCACTGAGGTGCTCGATCAGGATTGTGTTGTCCTTCTTACGAGACTGGAGACTCCCCTCCACACTGAATGTGTATGTAGTCGCTATAGCCACTCATCACGACTCAGTTGATGGAAAGTTTCTAGGATGACACGACCTGGTCACCAGGTTCCTAAGGGGCGCGAGAGAGCGGAATCCGCCTCATCTCCGCTCCATACCCTCTTGGGACCCTAAAGTGGTCCTGGGGGGACCTCTGGGCCCCCCATGAGCCCCTCGGAGGTTCCGATCTTCCTCACCCGAGTAAGACGGCCCTCCTGATGACGCTTGCTTCCTTCAAGAGGGTAGGGGACCTCCGAGCATCCTCCGTGTCCCCGGATTGCCTTGAATTCGGCCCTGGAAACTCTCACGTTATCTTGAGACCCAGGCCCGGATGCGTACCCAAAAAGTTCCCACTACTCCCTTCCGGGGGCAAAGTGGTGAACTTGCAGGCGCTCCCCATAGGGGAGGAAGACCCAACCCGGTTCGTGTTGTGTCCAGCGCATGCATTGCGCCTCTACCCGGACCGCACGCAGAGCTCAGAAGCTCTGACCAGCTCCGTGTCTGTATTGGAGGACAGCAGAAGGGGAAGGCTGTCTCCAAGCAGAGGCTGGCGCACTGGGTCGTGGATGCCGTTACGACGGCATTCCGATCTCAGAATCTCCCATGCCCATTGGCAGTGAGGGCTCACTCCGCATGGGGTATAGCCACCTCCTGGGCACTGGTCAGAAGCGCCTCCCTAGCAGACATCTGTTGAGCTGCGGGTTGGGCTACGCCCAAACACCTTCGCAAGGGTTAACAACCTTTGCGTAAACCCGGTGTCAGCCCACGTCCTACGTGGCGACATGTAGGACTGGCATCCGGGGGGGCGTATGCCTGCGAAAGCACCTTTCCACCTTCCAGTAGGTTGGGTGAGTGTGCTCTCTACCTCTCTTTCTTACCCAAACATATGGCTAAGAATAGGTATCTCACCAACCTCCCTTCTTACCCAAATACTGGTTAAGAACAGGCACTCCATCCATCACTAAGCAAGCACCCCCTGGGGGCTGGCTGGGCAGAGCAGCCTTCCCCCTTAGGCCGAGATACCATATGAACTATCACAGATAGCTCTAACCGGACCTAGTGCTACCGGACGTCTCTAACACCCCCTCCGTGGGCTGTTCCGTCTGATGTATCCTCATGAGAATGGTTCCCACTCCTGGTAACCCATGAGCTTCCCCAGGTGGACCTCCACCTCGCGGCTAACTACTCAGTCCGCACGTTCCATGCGTTCTCCTCCAAGGACGAGACCATACCTATATCCACCATATTCCTCCCCACGGGTAGGAGGTGGCCTCTGCAGCGCATCCCTAATTAAGGAAGTTGCGCTTACCCGGTGTAAACCCGAGCCGGACGGCCTCTCGCCAGTAGAGAGCTAAGGCCTCCGTCCGTGAAAGGTTACCGGTCAGGACTGTACCCATCTTTCTCCAAGAAAGCTCTGGAACCCCCCGACCACCACACTGGAAGGTTAAAGTTTCGCGAAAGCCTCGAGCTGACACGCCCAGGCCTGTTACCGTCGCTTCGCTAGAGATTGTGACGCGATACAGCGTTGTGGCGTTTTCCATAGGCAACCCCTTCTGTCGTTCTCGACACAACGTCGAGAGACCGACAGAAAGGGAACGTCTTGGTTACGTATGTAACCTCAGTTCCCTGATGGAGGGAACGAGACGTTGTGTCCCTTATGCCACAAACACGTATCGTATTCTGCTGCAGTCGTGAGAGGCTCTTCAGAACAAGAGGTAAATGAATGCTGCACGCCGGCTTCGTTTTATACCGGACATCCGGGGGCGGAGACCGGCATGCAAATTTCATTCGCCAAATTTCATTGGCCTTTTCTATAGTAGTCAGAGTTGATTGGTTCTCAGGGGCGAACCCCATCTGTCGTTCTCGACACAACGTCTCGTTCCCTCCATCAGGGAACTGAGGTTACATACGTAACCAAGACGTTCTTAAGGAAAGTCAACAAGTCATAATGAACATACTGGATAGTTTAGTACTTAAAATAGCCGATGGGCTATAAGGCCTTAAGACTTGAACCCATAAACAGCTATTTGAGTCTGAACTGATCTTTGGATTCAGAGGAGGAAAGATGCTTAAAGTGTGGTGGTATTTATAAATCAACCAGCAGGCCTATTAAATTAATGCTTTGTATGTCTGTGCAAGTCTGTATAGACGCATTTCCTGTTAGTAAACATTGTGACACGCTTTTGTGGGTGGAGCTTAGCAGGAGGCAGAAAGATCCCTCTGACCACATTACTAATGCTAGGGAGCACGTTTTGTTTGCTTGCTTTTTGAGAATGACTCGAAAAAAATCTTGTTAAACTTGTTAAAGACTTCAATTGTTTTTTTTAATATGACCTAAATGCAAGGCATCTGGCCGACCTGTACGCACTCAATGGATCCAGAGACGAACTGACATGATTACCTCCAGTTAAGTGGCCTGACATCTACACCTACCAGACAGAGAAACCAAGTGTTTATTGTAAAGATTGAACTGAGAGCGTATACATCTATAGATGCCTGCGTGTACTAACAGTGGCAAACGTTAACAAATGCATTTACTTGAACACAAACCTGACCCATAACATGAGCCTTCTCACTGTTCCCTCTCCCTTTATACTAATGCACTTGGGACAACTAAAAATAGATGACGAACTGTTTCTTTTATGTTTAGTTTCTAGTCACCTTTATTTTTATTATTCATTTGCACTCACAATCTTTAATCAAAAACATTAAGCTCCCTTCCCCCTCCAAACAACAAATCTTCACAACATGATGTAAGCAACAAAAAAGGGGTAGGACTATACTCACTGTCTATTGGCCAGGCATTTTTAGCCCTCCCCTCCACAACAGACTATAAACTGGCATACAAACCAGAGCCGTCGTGACGGAAGTTCAACATTTTTACGTTTCACCTGATTCATCAAGCCTTCAGATTGTTCCAGGAAGTTACGTTTTCGCTTTAAATGCTTTAATTCTTTCTTTTTTTTAATTAAAATTAAATGACTCATGACTTTAAATGGTTCAAAGTTGACCTCAATTGGTCTGTTTAGCAGCAGCTCCATGCGTTACTAGTAACATCCGTGAACTATTGAGAGGTTCCATGAACCGCCTATGCTGTGAAATAACTGTTGCATTGGAGTCAACCTACTTACTTGGCTAAACTTGTCTCTCCAATATTATGAATATACCTGATACCAAGCTCAACCGCTAGATGTCAATGTACCATAACGCTTGTTTAAATACGACTGAACTACAGGACCCAGTCAACAAATTGTTTATTTAATAAAATGAACATTCCACAAATTGTTTATTTAATACAATTATTATACAACTATCATGAAATATAAATAGTTATATTATTAGACACTACCCTTATCAAAAAGAAGTTTATTCAAGTGTGCCCTAAGTATACTTCTTTTAAACTTAAAATAGAAAAGTATACATTCAGTCTACTTCTTAAAAATTCACTTTATGTACTTCTCAGAAATATACTTAAATGTACTCTTAAGTATACTTGATTTTACTGAGTGAAAAGTTGAAGTATATTTAGCCTAAACTTGCGTAGCCTATTAAATAATTTTTTTCTCAAAATTAGTAGTGCTCTCCTTATTATTCAGGTTTTTTCTGGACAAAACTTTGGTGCATAACTTGTCTCGCACCGCACTGTTTGTCGTAGACCCATAAATGAGGTATAAAATTAAGCGGCTTATTGAGGAGAGGTGTGCTATGACTTTTATTAGTGATCGTGCATATGGCAGTGATGCTATCAAGCCATGCCCTAGCAATCATTTAGAGCAGGGGCTTTCAAACTGGCAAAACCCAAGAGGGAGCTAGGGGGTCCGTAGAAACCTTGCTAGAACAACCCAGGAGGTGTCACACTTCGTGTCAAAAACAGGAGAGCATCCAGGGCAGAATTTCAATAATAAAGATGAATGTTCTTGGCAGGTTGAATTTTCTTTTTTCTATGATCCCATTACCCCCACCTGTAAATTATTTTGAGGAGTTGCAATCTCGGATAACTAATTTTATTTGGGATGGTAAAAAGCCACGTATCCGTCTGAATACTCTTCAGTGGATGAAATTATCTGGTGGCCTGGCGCTATCTGACTTTAAATATTATATATACTTTATATTTTAAGTATTAACTTTGCGATCACTCCCCCATATGGCATAGTTACAATCTTTTGCAGAACTCTGCCCCATATTTTCAATGAAAGCTGGGCCTCTAGGGGAGTTTACACTTTGCAGGATCTGTATGGAGAAAATAGCTTAAAATCATTTCAGGACCTTAGAGCAAGCTACTCTCTTCCTGGATTTTCTTGGTTTCTATACCTACAACTGAGATCACCGATTAAAGCTCACAGAGTTCCCTGGGATTCTCCTCTTGGTGCCTTACCCGTTGAGCTTGTGGATTCATTCAGGATCTTCATGCACTGGACTGGTATCCAGAATGTATGCGCAATTGATTTCAAAACGTGATTTCAAATCAGCTCTGGGAGTGATTGAATCATGGAATCGTGACCTTAAGGAGAGGGACATGGAATTGGACTGGGAGACCGTTTGGGACAATGTGTTCTTCTCATCAAAGAATCCTGCACACCAGTTGATTCACTTTAAGTTTGTTCAGAAGTTTTATCTTTCCCCATACAGACGTTTTAAAATGAAGCTTGTAGACACCCCGAACTGTACAAAATGTAACTTGAATACGGTTGGCACGTATTTACATATTTTCAGGGATTGCCCAGATGTCTCTAATCTTTGTTCTCAAATAGCAGTATTTCTTGAGGACATTTTGGAGTTCCCAATCCCTAAACTGCTTACTCTATTTTTATTTAAAAATTCAACAATTGTACTAATTTGGCTTCTAAGAAAATTATTTTTGCTGGTCTAACAGCTGCAAAAAAAACGATTATTCATTCTTGGTTTTCTCCTGGACCCCCGTCAATAAAAGAATGGTACAATTACTTTAGAGATATTGTTCTTATAGAAAGATCATGGGCTATCATCCATAAAGCACGAAGTTCAACTCTGGATATTTGGGATAAAGTTGTTGCTGTACTTTTGAAACCACCTGTTCTCCCTTAGGATTAGTACACAATGAAAATGGGTCTCAACAAGGGTATAAATTATATTGTATTTTCTTTTATTGTATATATCAGGGGTTTTTTTCTCTAGTTTCAAGGCTTTGGCAATTGTATATAGTTTGTTGATCACCAAAAAAAAAGGAGAGCACACCTCAAAGTTCCAGTAAACACACTTTTAATAAAGTGTCCGGGAAAACAAAATGGGAAAACAGGTATCCACAAAAGCAGGTTTTGTCCAGAACAGGAACCAGACACACGTTAAAGAACAACATTTACATTTATACTAGACAAAGAACAAGACAAAACACTATGTGTCCACTATAAATAGTGTCCAGAGAATGATCATCAGGTGCGGGTGCAACAAACAAGGTGGAGGTAAGGGATCATGGCAAAATATAGTCCAAGGGTAAAAACTGAGAAAACTAAACAGGGAAATGGACATAAATGTGACAAGAGCAAAATTAATTGACATAATGTATATTTTACCAAATGTATTTATAAAGTAAATATATTAATAACCAAGTCTACATACAGATTTGTGCTTTATAGAAGCGGTTGTAAAGTTTCTTGAAAGAAAAGATTTTTAAAGAATCCCGCTATTGCAACGACGAGTTTGTGTCAGTCTGACACGGTGAACGCTAAGCAAAAATCTAGAAAATATGACAAACATTACATTATGTTTGGTTTTACATGTACATCTACTAAGTATATCCTCAGGGAGTTATTGGGAGAGGACGCAGCACGAAAGGTAGATTCTGTGCCTTTGTCGGACAATACAGTGAGCAGACACATAGGTGACATGGCCAGTGATATTGCTTCGCAAATTGAGCGACTGCGAGACAGTGAATATGTTGCGCTGCAGCTGGATGAAAGTTCTGATGTAGCAAATCAAGCACAACTTATGCTTATGGTCTACATTCGTTTCCTCAGATGGGACAGATTTATCGAGGAACCTTTGTTTTGTAAACCCCTTGAAGACATTAACACAGGACAGGATATATTTTATATGATCGATCAGTTTATGACAGACAATTCAGTAGACTGGTCTCGGTGTGTTGAAGTGTGCACTGAGGGTGCTGCCGCTATGACCGGTAAGCGCAGTGGAGTTGAACTCGCTGATAGAACTGTTTGGTATGGCTCGGCCACCAAATCAGACCTACGTAGACTACAACGGACAGTTCGTAGTGCTGAGAAGATTGTTGGTGCTCCTTTGCACACACTTCAGGACCTGTACAATTCCAGAGTGAAAAACAGGGCAAGAAAAATCATCATTGACTCCACACACCCCGCACACAAACTTTTTGAACTGGCCGGCGCTTCAGAGCACCAAACACCAGGACTTCCAGACACAGAAGCAGCTTCTTCCCCCAGGCAATCTACCTCCTAAAACAGATAACTGCTCCTTAAAAGCAATATTTCACTACTCCTATAGTGTGCACTATAGTGCCTTATTATAGGTACATTTTATTTCTACATGTATGTAATACTACCTCTACTTACAACATTATCCATTTGCATGTGAACATACAATCTGTTAATATGTATATTCTACTATATACTACCCTGTACAATGTCTCTTATATGTTATTATCCCCCATTTTCTATACAATAGTCTTTTATTTTATATATGCATATTTTAGAATCTTTTAGACTGTAAATCTTATTATATTTGTATGGTCATTGTGTTGAATGTCTGTACTAGAAGCTTCCAACACCAAAGAAAATTGCTCGTGTGTGCAAGCACACTTGGCAATAAAGCTCTTCTGATTCTGATAAAAGAGAAAGCCCCTGACGCTGTTGCCACACATTGCATGCTTCATCGTGAGGCTCTTGTGGCCAAACGAATGGATGATGAATTGCATCAAGTGCTGAGAGATGTAGTTAAAACTGTCAAATCACTCCCATGAAACACAAACTTTTAGGTTTACTCTGCAAAGAAATGGGTGCAGATTACTATTGTTTGCTGCTCCACAAAGAAGAACGCTGCAGAGGAGATACAAACATGCACGCTATGTAAATTTAGAGCACCCTAGAAACCAGCTTATAACAACTTTGCAATGACCCAGAATGCCTTAGCAACCACATAGCAACCACCTAAAACCACTTAAGCAACCAAGGGCCAAGTTTTGCCACAGCAAGTAAAGTTTATTTTAGTCAATAGTTTAGTCAATAGTTTTACATACTTCAGAATCTCCATATTTTCTTCTAGCTTTTCACACTGTCTTATAACTTACATTTTTTAGTTTACACAGTAACAAGTCTGATTTGAGTTGGAATAAAATAAATACAAATGTGTGGAACTTAAATGCTTGCTTCAAATATTTATTTTGATTCGACACATATTCTTTTTCTTAGTTTAACTCTGAATTATAGAACGTGATTAAACTCAACAAAATTAATTGATCTGTGCTTACAAGTGTAAATTATATGTGTGTATTGGCACTGCTCGTGCGC
>VCII01000917.1:0-20000 GCA_006030095.1 Triplophysa siluroides
GAGAGAGAGGAGAGAGAGAGAGAGAAACCTCCAGAAGTTTCACAGCTCATCAATAATCTGATGTGATGTTGTAAGTTGATCTCTGTTAGATCTCATAAGTCACTTTGTAAAGACTACTGTAATTGAAGCTTAAATGAAAACTATTAATTCACTTTTAATTTCATTTGTCATGATTGTGCTTCAGTAATAACTTACATTGCAGCTCATACTGTACTCATACTGTACTCACACTGTACTCATACTGTACAAACATTCACACGCTGGATGAGCTTCAAACTCAGTTCATGTGTTATGAAACAGTTTATCTTGGTGAGCGTGTAATGAAACGAAATCTTCTGAAAGGTCACAGAACTGGTTTGAGGTGAGAAACCTTTTAAACTGGATGTGAATTTGAAGCTGGAGATATTGAGCACATATTTCACTCTGTGTGCTGCAAAGAGAAAGAAATGTGCATGTGGTATGTGTTCATATAAAACACAATCAAAACACAATCCCACAGACACACACGCGCTCAGAACGCCAAAAGATACGAACTCATCCGTCATGGAAAAGTCCAAACAGTCGCAGGAGGATTGTGCTAGACTTAATGAAAATGAGATGTGCACATAAATCTATGAACCGTTACACATCTGCATCTCTGCGGAGTTTACACCACAGTCATTTACTGCTAACCCTCATTCCAACACTTTCACCCTGAGATTACCCCCTTTACCTCACTGTCCTAAATGACCGGAGCCGTTCATTCACATGTTTCCCATCATCTTCCAGCACACATAAAACATTGCGTTCTGGATTGCAATATATTTTTATAATATTTCACTTTTGATCCTTATGAGTATGCTTTACAATGACTATCAGAAATCACAGATATCCCACAAATAAAAAACTGTAGCACACTTTAGTATTAACTACAGTAAACTGGAGGAGTTGTAGTACACCGCAGAATATTACAGTAATTATTACACTGTTAATGTGAACCACAGTATTAGTGGATTGATAAACTGTAGTAAATACTGTAGTATACCAAACTACACTTTACCATAATAAACATTATTACAAGTACTGTGTTATTAACAAGGGTTTTGGATATTGCCATCTTTGGGAGGACATTACCCTTGTAGGGTTTACCCTACCCCACACACACACACACACACACACACACACACACCAGACAAACACAGACACACACACACACACACACACACACACAGATCCCAGATCAGTGCTAGATCTTCTGCTGAAACTCTCAGACAGGTCTGTGATCTCAGCAAAACCATTTACAGTTATTGATTGAGCAGAATGTCCCAGAGCTCATTGTCCTGCTCCACACACACATGTCCAGTTAGAGTCACTTGAGACACACAGAAGCTGTGTGAAAGTGTCAGAAAGTTTGTGTCTCAGAAAATTTCAAGTTTAGTCAAAAGTCCAAGTAGACAAACTCTTGTTTTCTTGAGCTGTAGATTTTACAACATTTGTGTGAATGTTCACCTCCAGCGATAAAGACATTTAAACAAAAGTCAACTCTTTATTGCCATTTTGTGGATTCATTTGCAGACTTTGCAGAACATTTGTGTCTATAAGACATTAACTCGGATTAAAATCTAGCTCCGTTTTAAATGACACTGATCAGTCTCACACACTTCAGCTATTTCAAGACACCACCAGACTTTTCATTTTATCCACCGAATTACTGAAAAACATCTCTGAATGAAAAAGAACCTGATGAATGAATAGCAATTCCACAGAAGAACTCATTCTCAAGAGACTTCAGGTGTGTTCTCTTCTGTAAACCACGCTCATGCTCATCAGTTGATATTCATGACATGATTTCTTTTTGACATCATGAAACAAGACACGACTCATAAGTGTCATGTAAAAAGGACTTTCTTTCCTCTAACAGGAAGGGAAATAATAAAACCTGTCTGTCATATGCTGTATATAGAGAGACAGACAGCAGAAGTTCAGTGCGATGTAAGACCTCTTGAATATTCTTCTCATGTTCTGATAAAAGATGAAAGCAGGTCTTATTCTGTGACCTTTACCATTTAAAACAAAGACGTGCACAAATAAGTTCTTTCATCCGCTCTCACATCTGCAAGACGTTCTCATGGGACTTTAACATATAAAGAAAAAACACAAGAGAAAGATCAACACATGTCAACACACCGTAAAGCATTTCACTGCTGTCTGAATGATCATTGAATCTTTCTGATGAATGACTTCAACTGCTTAAATATAACAAAATAAATGCTAAGTGTGTGTGCATGGTGGCTGTGCTGAGTGTGTGTGTGTGAGTGTGGGTGTGGTGTATGGTGTGTGTGTATTGTGTGCGTGTGTGTTGTGTGTGCGTGATGGGTGTGTGTGGTGGGTGTGTGTGTGTGTGTGTGTGTGTTGTGTGTGGTGTGTGTTGTGGTGTGTGTGTGTTGTGTTGTTGGTGTCGAGTGAGGTGAGTGAGGGGTTGTATGTGAGTGAGGTGTGTGTATGGTGTGTGTGGTGTGTGCGTGTTGTGTGTGCGTGCGGTGTATGCTTGTGGTGTGTGCTTGTGGTGTGTGGTGTGTGAGTGATTAGGTGTATTGTATGTTGTGGTGTGTGCTTGTGGTGTGTGTGGTGTGTGTGCGTGTTTGTGTGCGTGCGGTGTATGCTTGTGGTGTGTGCTTGTGGTGTGTGTGGTGGTGCGTGTTGTGTGTGAGTGAGGTTGTGCATTGGGTGTATTGTGGTGGTGTGTGTGTGGGAGTTGGTGTGTGTGAGTGGGTGTATGTTTGTGGTGGTGTTGACTTGTGGTGGTGGTGGTTGTGTGAGGGGTGTGTGTGAGGTGCAGTGGGTTGTGGCGTGTGGCTTTGTTTGTGTTGGGTGCGTGTTGTGTGTGGTGCGTGAGGTGTGCTGTGGTGTGTGTGTGGTGTGTGTGGTGTGTGCGTGTTGTGTGTGCGTGCGGTGTATGCTTGTGGTGTGTGTGGTGTGTGCGTGTTGTGTGTGCGTGTGTTTTGTGTGCGTGCGTGCATGTGTGTGTGCGGTGTATGCGGTGTGTTCTGATGAATATTCATAGAAATGTATTGTAACGCACAGGCCCAACAATGTGCAAAATGATTCACACGACACAAACTAAGAACAGTTCTAGTTGCATTGTGTTGTTTTCATATCACCCTATTTTGCACCAAAGTCACACGTCTAAATGACAATTATTACATTGAATGATATGATTTTATATGGATTGTTCAAGTGCTGTGAAGATATTGAAAAGACGGACATTATACTGTATATAGCATGACTACGAAAACATGATTTTAGAGAACTACAACACTTTTAAAACATGTGTTACGCTCAGATCTAGCGTCCTGAGAAAGAGAGGAGTAGTTTGTGAGGAGAACTGACAAACAAAATCACACTGACATCCCCACAGCCTCAGTATTATAAAGACAACAACATAACAAATAATCAAACATAGAAACTATATCACAGAGCTCACCTGTGAACTCACTGAAGGGTCCGACCGACGTCTTGAGCTGGAACATATTTGTTTTGATGTTCATGTGAAAAGATGCTGTTAGTTGTGTGACGGAGTGAACACAAGGAGGTTTTAAACATGACTGTGTGGTTTTGTTGACAGCGTTCGGTGTCTGTTGTAGGACTGATGGAGGGGTCAGTAAACAAAGCTAACTCGATTTCTGGAAGCCTCCAATTTAGACTTCAGAACGGCTGTACGGATGCGTGGAGTATAAAAGTGAGATGACAGCACCCGGCTGAGATAAACAGAGCAAAGCTGTTAGTTCAGTGTTACTCACATCGGTGTACCATAGAACCAGCACAGCACTCTCTCATAAGACCACAAAAGGAACGTTTGGTCAGAACAAGACTTCACATGGACACCTCACGAGTCTCTTTGGCCCCAGCGATGAGATTTTGAGACGCCGTTTAGAGTTTAATGACCACATGAATATTTAGAGAAGTCATTACTTCTGAAGGTCCTTCATATCAGACATCAAACAGACGCCGTCAACCTTCACAATAACACTGAACAAGAAGAGAAAATACACCTGAAATAAATCAACAGCGCATTTAATATTGAACTAATTCAGCTGTCTGTCAAAACCAAAGTGAGCTGAAGCTTCAGGGTCACATCGATACTGAAACTGACATCTGTCCTTGATGTCTTATAACAGATTATTGCTTCAGTTAATACATTCAAATCCGAAACAAGATGATTTCAGGTCAGATCTGAGACAATGAAGAGATTTCTACCTGATTTCCTAAAGACGCACACATAGGAACACACATAATGAAGCTGAAAATAAAGCTTTTGCATGACAGTAATATCAATTGGGAGAGAAATGTGCTAAAAGTGACACTTCACCCAAAAATTCTGTCATCGTTTACTCACCTTCAAGTTGTTCCAAACCTGTTTACATTTCTTTGTTCTGATGAACACAGAGAAAGATATTTGGAAGAATGTGTATAACCAAACAGAACTCGACCCCCATTGACTCCCATGTTTGACTCCCATGTTTGATTCCCATGTTTGACTCCCATGATTGACTCCCATGATGACTCCCATGTTGATTTTGATTCCCCCATGATTGACTCCCATGTTTGACTCCCATGTTTGATTCCCATGATGACTCCCATGATTGACTCCCATGTTTGACTCCCATGTTTGACTCCCATGTTTGATTCCCATGATTGACTCCCATGTTAAAATTAAACACAAAGACTGATCGTATATTCATATTACTCCCAAGATAAAATGCTGCTATACATGTAGACAACGTAGTATTCAGTGTACATCATATGCTAATATTTAGCTAAATTTATGCAGATACAGTACGGATTTGTTTGGAACTTTTGAGCGCTCCATGAACCGACACGAGTTCACACGGTGGCGAGGCAAGATCGAGTGTCGTAACTCTCATATTCAACGGCTCTGTCCGAGACGAGACATATCACCAACACACATCAATAACAGAAAGTTTTGTGTCTCTGGTGTGACCTTCAGACAGAAGAGACCCTTTGAGTGGATCATGGAGTCCCATCTCTTAAGCTCTTCACCATTCACATCATCAAATACATTAAACACCCCAGGATTCATCTGAAGAGCACATCGAACTCTTGTATTATCATTGAGTCTCAGAGGCTCAGAAGAAACTCACCTGGAATGTAAAGGTGAACCCGTGGAGATGCTGAATGAATCCTGAATTATCGTTCTATATGTCACCTCCACAAACACGGTACAATACTGTGGTCCTTTAAGAGAACATGACAATAAAAACCTCAGATCTCATGATTCAGACCAGACGTGTGTTTAAATGACAGCAGGAGTCTTTTTAGTACAATTGTGTTTTATTTGACTCAAATCACCGGGTACAGCAACAGAAACGCTGTAACTAAACTCAGTGCAACTGCTACAGGCTTCAGCTATAGTTTATACCATATAAAAATACCCTGGTAGTTTGAATGAGCAAATACCACAGGCAAAGACGGGAGGATGAGCGAGGCAACCGACCTCTCTAGATCACTCAGCATCTCTCACTACTGACACATCAGGCAAATACATCACAGGCTGGAATCATCAGATATTCACGGTTATTCGTGGTTAATTCCATACACTGTATATAAGGTGAGAAAAATGCAAAAAAAAAAAAAACGTACATCATTTTACAACTCCAAACCAATGCTTACAGTTTCACGAGAGTAGACATCATCAAACGACTGAAGGGCCTTCAAACAACAGAGCCTTTCACCTCTCTATGTCTATACATCACACACTCAATACTCATCGTTCTTCAAACACGTGAGCAGTTACACAGACATGTTCAAATCTAACACGCTAACACTCGACCTCCTGAAGGTTCACGGACGTCCAGAACGTCCAGTCTAAACAAATTCTCCTGAATTAAACTTTGTTCATTTTATACTTCTAAGCATTTACTAGGGAGGCCACAATGAGAGAGAGAGAGAGAGAGAGAGACTAAACACAAAACTAAACAAACCTGAATGAAATGAATAAAGTGTCTGAAAATTTACATTTTGTCATAATGAGTTCAGACTACATTTCACCACAAAATCATGAGAAATGATATTTGAAAATGACTTGTTGTGACAAAATATGTAACCCATCAAACTCTCATTGTCATAAAGAACCGAATCACCACAGTGTCAAATGAACAGGGTTAGATTTTCATGTTCTACCTTTACTTCACTGCAGTCACTGTTTATCTTTATGACAGTAAAAGAAAACGCTGTGACAGTAATGAGAATCTTCAACGTCACGCGGTGGGAAATAAAACAACAGTGATGAGAATGACGCGATTGTTGTGGCTTTACAGTAAACAGAATTCTGAGAAGTTTGTTTAACTGCTGTGAAAATTGCATTATAGCACAAAAACCCTAAATGATTGTAAAATAGTTGTTTTCTTTGTATTTTGTGGTGAAATGAGTGATAAAAGCTCTCGTGCATGTGCACCAGCGGCGTTCAGAAATCCAGCATTATATTCGCGCTTCTGCTGCATAATGTCATTTCATAAAGGAAGGCAAAATAAACAGCGTATGTATGAGAATGCACACGTGTGTGTGTGTGTTAGGATGCTGTGGACGTGTTGGGGCTCCAGCCCATCTGATAGGCTCTCTCCAGCGTTCTCTTGCAGTCCTGCATCACTGTACTGAACACAATGTGAGGATACTGCAGCACCAGTCTCTCCACCGTCTCCTCGTTCACCTGCAACACACACACACACACGCACGTTCGCTTTCATTAGATTTATAGCCTTTAACACTTTGATTTAGAAAATATTTTCCTCAGATCTAAACTTCACATTTTCTACGGCATCTCTGAGTACTTGCACAGTGACACGTGGGTCTAAAACTGGGATGAAACTGAAATGTCGTGAATGTTTCATTACTTCTTAACACAAGACAGCCTAACTGAAAACATACGGCAGCTACATACAGTGAGCTTTGACTCACAGATGCATTGTGGGTACGAGTGAAGGTTTATATAAATAAGAGTTCCCCGGCACACTTTATAAATGTGTATTTTGCGGTGAGAACACTGAATGTGTGCAGTAAATCCAGTCAAACGTACACAAACACACATTCCTCCGATAAAATACTGCTGTGAATTCAAGACAAACACACATTTCACATCAAGAGCTTTAAAACAGCTTAAACACACACTGATTTACTGCACACACTCACACACACACACACACTGAGCGACAGACACACGCACACACACACACTGGGAGAGGACAGACACACGCACACGCACACGCACGCACACACACACACACACACACTGAGAGACAGACACACGCACGCACACACGCACGCGCACACACACACACACCCGCACACACTCACACACACACACACACTGAGCGACAGACACACGCACACACACACACTGGGACATACACACACACTGAGAGACACACGCACACACACACACACTGGGACACACACACACACTGAGAGACACACGCACACACACACACACTGGGACATACACACACACTGAGAGACAGACACACGCACGCACGCCCGCACACACACACACACATGCCCGCACACACACAGAGACAGGGACACACACGCATGTCCGCACACACACTGAGAGACACGCATGCACACACACACATATCAGAACAAAACATCTCTGGTCGTCTCATGTGCTGTCTGTTTTCTCAATGGTTTCTCCATGGTCTCAATGGTTTCATTTTGTAAAGGATGTAAAGTGTGTGACCTTCATGGATCTAAACATGATGAGATGTTCTTTCCTCAGGGCTAACTGTTAGTGTTGTGTTGATGTGTCGTGTCCAGCTGTGCGCTGGCTGGTTTTGGCACTTCTTATGAGACCAAACATTGTGCGATGTTATTGCTGAGAGAGAGAGAGAGAGACAAACACAGATAGAGAGAGAGACAAACACAGAGAGAGAGAGAGAGAGAGAGAGAGAGCAGCAGAGAGAGAGAGAGAGAGAGAGAGAGAGAGAGAGAGAGAGAGAGAGAGAGAGAGAGAGAGAGAGAGAGAGAGAGAGAGAGAGACAGACAGACAAACACAGATAGAGAGAGAGAGAGAGACAGAGGCAGGACCCGTGAGAGTCGTGTAAATCTCACGGTGAGACTCTGTGAAGTGACCTGTAACACACCGCTCAAGATTCCCACCAACAAAACTCATCACATCCACACCTGAGATGACACAACCGTACACCTTTAAACAATCTGCTCGCCAACACACAAGACAACGGCCCTTCAATAGTGAAACCCACACACACATAAACCTGCTGTTTGTTCTATGGAGAACCTCATCCCACAGGTTTGGATCAGATCACGAGGTCTGAACATGTCAGAATCATGTTTGGCAGATTTCTTCAGTTCTGGACCAAACGGAGGAAACAAGTCCTTGGACAATAAGTGCTTGTGGTCATATTTCAGTCTGATAAAAGAGAAGAGGCTCTCTTGCTCTTTTCTGGCTTCATGGCTTCACATCAAAGTCTCAGGCGGGTCTGGGGGTCTGAGAGAGGCGTAATGAATTGATTTGATGATCCGGCCCGCTGTGGATCAATAGATTCTTTCAGGCTCCTCTCATGTGGCCCGAGGGCAGGACGGAGATTTGTGACGTGTGACTTCACATCACTGACTCCACCAATCCACTCACAATCAGACTTCAGCATGTGTTTGATATGGAAACTCAACACATGAAAGAGAATTGATGAGTTATGATGAAGTGAAATATCAACACAAGGCTAAAGATATTCAGAAATCAGCAGAATTCAGCGTTGGCGGGTTTATCTGTGACGCAGGAGATCATGAAAACATGACAATGACCGACATATGAATGTGATTTGGGCTGAAATTGAATTTGTTAGGGGATTTCAACCACATCAAGGAGTCTCACAGAATTCATGTTTGATATGCATGTGAATCTGATATGTGGATTCCTGGATGCTGATTGGTCAATACAGTGTTCCAGTTGTGCACAAATACACAATAAAATAACAGTTATGATGTAAACGCTACTGTGCATCACTGCACAATACTCCATGTGATTTCGCGAATCAATTTAGTGAAATAATGTTTTAATTTGCGCCCTCAATATTTTATAATGATGTGTTTTACCGTTTAGGGAAGTCGTGGCACTCGGCGGCCATCTTTGCAACACGCCTCTGGGCAGTTATTACCTCCTTTTAAACAAGACGTGAAGGGGAATATTGATCGCCGGCTAAAAACCTAATTTAGCGACATATTTAAAAACATTTAAAAATGATGTAAACTATACCATAACGTTTGTTTACTTTGATCAAATGGCATTATTTTTCATGTTGCTTTAGACACTACGCATGCGTACAGCTTCACTAGAGCGGCCATATTGAGCGTTGCGCAGCGCTCCTCCCCGTTCATTTCAATGGCAGTGACGCATCTTGGTTTTACTCAACACAACCCGCTCTGATTTCAACAATATCACACACCGATGTGTCCAGTTTAGTTTGACTAGATTTCTTAATTCGTGCTCAATTAAACGCTCGCTCATTACTCAGACTCATGTGAGGCGTCAATCTAAACCTGAAGATATTTCACTCCTATCAATATATGAACCGTTTCCAGGTACAGACGTGAACACACATCCTTCAATGATCTTATTCATGTGTCCTCATGATTCAACACCCATGAGCATCAATCATCAAATCCAAAAGGTTTCTGCTCTGATGTGCTACACACACACACACACACACACACAAACACACACATGTCTGGTTTACTATCTCCGCACACACGCTCACACAAACACACACACACCACACACACACACATGTCTGCTTTATTATCTCCGTGGGGACAGTCCATAGGCGTAATTTTTTTTTAAATATTGCTCTTTTATATTGATAAGCTTTTGTGCCCATGATGACCTCAATTTTGGTCCCCACAGTGACACGAGTCCCCATGTGTTGGTGTGTATTCAGGTTTAGGTCCCCACCAGGATAAAAACAAGGCCACACACACACACACACTTGCAAACAAAACAATTATATCATAAAGTGTGTTAGAGTCAACAACATTAAACATCATTCATCCAACAATCCAATCCAAATCCGTCTCCTTTCAGCGTAAACTGGCAGTGTAATGTAAAAGCTGTATGAACGTGAGGTTCTGGAGCTGGTTTAACTGGTTTAACTGGTGACCCTTCTGACACCATGAACAAAAGGGGTCCTGTGTGCACATGGGAGAGAGAGAGAGAGAGACGGGGGCAACCTGCAGCTCTGTGAGAATGAAATCTAAACTCTTTTACAGTATAATGTGTGTGTGTGTGTTTACCTTATCACACCTCATCAGACCCAGATAACGCAGAGATTTGCTGCTCCTGGCGATCTGTGTGGCACCCTGATCTGTGATCTCCTTACACCAACCAGCATCCACCGTCTCAATAGTGCTGCTGTACTGACCGATGGCGATCAGAGCTGCAGAGAGAGAGAGAGAGAGAGAGAGAGACACTGGTGAAGAACACAAGAGATGAAGGAGTCACCTTCACTCTCATCTGCTGTGAGCATCAACTACAGATCTGTCACATGTTTCCTGTGTTCTCATCTCTACACATGAAATCACATCTGCATACGTGTACCGACAGCCTGTCACTCGTGAAGAGAAATCATGAAGTTTATACAGTAGATGCTTAAACACAACAACATTTACAGCCGTCATCATCATCATCATCATCATCATCATCATCTCCTTCAGTGTCTTTCACTCGTGTGTTTGTGCATCTGATTTAAACTCCTGATGTGTGCCAGAGAAAGAAATACATTTTTAAAACTAACAAAACATTCATGTAAAGGAGTGCAAACTACTTTTTCAAAGGAAGGGTTTGTGTTTCTCTTCACAGGAAGTGACAGTAACATGTGTGACGTGTATGTGAGGTCAACACAGGGTCACAGCCGTGAGTAACATCTGACTAAATCACATTACTGTTCTCCTGTGAAGTTAAGGGATAATTCAATTTCAAGAGCGACAGAGAGCTTCATCAATGCACTTAAGAGAAAGAAGAAGAAATGTCCCTCATGCCATCCATGCAAGAGTCCATTTCAAATGAATCTGCTGCCAGCCCATCACTTACACACTCACACGTACACGTACACACAGTACACACACACACACACACACACACACACACACACACACCACACACACACAGACACATACACACACACACACACACACACACACACACACACACCACACACAACACATACCCACACATACACATACACACATACACATACACACACAACACTACACATACACACACACGTACACACACACAGTACACACATACACACACAGTACACACTTATACACACACACACACACACACACACACACACACACACACCACACACAGTACACTTATACACCACACACACACACACACACGCACACACACATACCACACAGTACACTTATACACACACACACACACACACACACACATACACACACACACAAACACACAGTACACTTATACACTTATACACACACGTACACACACAGTACACATACACACACACACACACACACACACACACACACACACACCAGCACACCACACACACACACACACACACACACACACACACACACACAGTACACTTATACACTTATACACACACAGTACACTTATACACACACACACACACACACACACACACACACACACGTACACATACACACACAGTACACACACAGTACACATACACACACACACACACACACACAGTACACTTATACACTTATACACACACAGTACACACACAGTACACTTATACACACACACACACACACACACACACACGTACACATACACACACAGTAAACTTATACACACACACACACACACACACGTACACACACAGTACACTTATACACATACACACACACACAGTACACAACACCACTACGCACACACACACACACACACACACACACACAGTACACTTATACACACATACACATACACTCAACATATAAATACACTTATACGCACGCATGCGCACACACACTCAACACACACGTACAGTACAGTACAGTGCAGTGCGCTCGCTCACTCACCCACTTACTAACTCTCTCTCTCTCTCTCTCTCTCTCTCACTCTCTCACCCACTCACTCTCTCATGCTCACTCGCTCATTAAAGAAAAACACTGTGTAATGTGATTTCATAAAATGTGGGAAAAGAGAAATGTGATGAGAGGAAAGTGTGTTATTGTAGGACAAACTTGAGAAGAACAGAAACACACTCATCTGTTCTACTAACAAATCATCACACAGTTAACGTCTCATAACATCACACTGATTATTAAAATACCATCCTGACAAAACAACACAATACTGGAAGAAAACCAATGAAAACGCTTCTGTTTGCTTTCATTTGTTTTATTTCAATAAAAATATATATTAAAGGTATTCATACTGTCATTGGAGATTTGGGGGATTCTTCAATGCTTTAATGAATACACACATGCACATGCATGTTTACACAGGCTCACACACATGCACGTACGCACACATACACACACAACACACACAACACACAGATGTTCAGCCGGATCTGTTGTGCTATAAAACATTCAAGTTCAACTTTGATGTCGGTGTAATCAATTACATTAATAATAGCGACAAACAACTCATGCATGTAAAAACCAGTCCGAAAACTCAAACTCTCGCCATGCTTTCATTCAGAACTCATTGTCCATGCACCTCTGTGTGTTTCCCTGCTACAACTGCAGCACGACACGTGACTGAAAACACGAGGAAACTAAAGTGAGTTTCTAAATAATACAGATCTTCTTATTCTGAAATGAGATGATGAGTTTGAAGGAGGTGAGACCAAACTACTGGACATCCCAAACCAGTCGGGTCTCAGACATTAGAGGAAAAAGTCAAGTCTGTGGAATTACATTGTTGCTTAGAAAAACATTTGTGTTCTGTACTTGCAGAAATGAAATGATTTTAATTTACTAGCTCTAGTAAATGCTAGTAGATGCTATTATAGGCGGAACAGTTTAACAAAAATAAAAAAGTGAACCAACTTAGTTTGTTTTTTAAGATAAAATATGTTCTTTTTATGAGTGGGGCCATAAAACAACTGGATTCTTGAAATATTGTAATAGTAAATTCTTGAAAAGATGTAATTATTCATTGTTATCATTGTGTAATGAATGCAGATGTGCATGTTAATAAAGTTCATGTTAAGCATGTTGAAGATTCAATATTTTTAAATACATCATTGTTTACCTTCCCCAGTATAGTTGGTTAAGACCAGTTTGTATTGTGCATTTAAGAAGAAAAGTGATAGAAAAGTAAAGGGGGGCTAGCAACACCCTTGAGCCGGACCCTCGGACGACACGCAGCAGTGCACACATTCAACACAGACCAGTGTGAAAACATGTGTGCTGTGATCAACAGACCCGACAGATGTGTGTGTGGTGTCACAGGAGGTCAAGAGGTCACGCTAAACACATCCCATGAGAAGAACAACACCCCCCTCTCTCTCTCTCTCTCTCTCTCTCTCTCTCTTTCTCACTTCCGGTGTGATTGTTGGGGTGAGCGTGAGCGTGCGGATTGAGTGCTGTGAGTGCGGTTGGATTCTGTGAGTGAATCTTTTCTTTCTTTTTTTCTGGCTTTTTTCTTTGTTCGTTGGTTTTGTGTGTTTTTGGTTACATTTAGTTGTTTTGGGCCCGCGTGCCGCCTGTTTTACCGGGAGCATGACGGCCCCACGCACGCGATGTTTGGGTTCACTGACTCGCCGTCATGGGGTGAAAGTAGCGGCCGCAGTTAGTGTGGAGAAATGTTGTCTGGCTGTAGGAGAGGTGGTTGGACATGAAAATATATTGTCTGCCTCCAGGATGAATAATGCCACTGTTATTTTTCTGAGTACTGTGAAAAGGCTAATGAACTAGTTGAGACAGGGATAGTTGTTGATGATGTTTTTAATCTTGTACTCCCGCTTTCTACACCATCAAAGAAAGTAACGCTATCCAATGTACCACCGTTTTTAAGTGATGAGATTTTAGCTAAAACTCTATCTCGTTATGGTAAACTGGTCTCTTCCATTAAAGATCCCTATCGGTTGTGGGTCGCCTTTACTAAAACATGTTGTTTCGTTTAGGCGTTTCGTTTATATGATTATGAATGATGATGCTGATTTGGACGTGTCTTTGCACTTTCGGGCTGATGAGTACGATTACATCATTTACATAACAACTGACAAAATGAAATGTTTTAGTTGTGGCCAATCTGGTCATTTAGTTCGTGATTGTCCCCAAAAAATTGAACAACCCGCCAGGTGATGGTGACGTAGTTGCTGTCAGAAGTGCTGTAGTCGATAACGCTGAACCCGATGCAGCAGCAGGGCCGTCCGACGAGACTCCGGGTGTGACAGGGGCACGAGCCTCAGAGGAAAAGCATGATGATGGTTTACCTGTGATCGCAGTAACTGAAGCTGCAGAATTAGCGCTTGAAAACACAGTTTCTGGTTTAGAAGTGTCTAATGTTCAGGCGGGGGTAGCCGGTATTGAGACGGAGAGGCATGTACACGATGCTCTCATTAATAATCTGCATCGACTGTGGGAAATACAAGTGATGACATTCCAATGGAAACAGTGCAGACAGATTTTAAAGTCCCATTAAAGAGGAAAATGGGTGGTAAAAATCGGATGGTTAGACACGCAAAAAAATCAGAGTTGACTGACTTAAGTGACAAGGAAACAGAAAGTGACAGTGAATCATCTGATTCAAGTGTTTGTCTTTCTCAGAGTGATTTTTCTGGACGTCATTATGAGGTAGATGATATTAAACTGTTCCTTAGAGCTACTAAAAATAAGAGGGGTGTGCACATTGAGAAATATTTTCCTGACATAAAACAGTTTATAGATAATACTAAGGGGTTCATGATGCTCCTTTACAAATAAAGAGGTCTATAGGCTAAGAAAAATAGTGAGGAAACTCAACTCTGAACTTAATAAGGATGACAGTGAGAAGGACTAATTCCATGACTTTTAGTAGTTTCTTTTTGTGGACAGTTTTCTTTTTCTTTTTTTCTTTTCCTTAAGTATGTGTCACGCTAATGTTGCTACTTTAAATCTGAATGGTGCTAGAGACATGCACAAAAGAGCTGCATTATATGAAGTAATTCATCAGAAAAGAATTGATGTTATACTGCTACAAGAGACACATACTGATGTTAATAATGCTGCTGACTGGGCAGTAGAATGGAATGGGACTGCTGTTTTAAGTCATAATACCACAATAAGTGGCGGAGTTGCTGTTCTCTTTTCTAAGAGTTTCAGCCCACACTCTTATCAGGTTGAAGAGGTTATCAAAGGTAGACTCTTGAAAGTAAGAGCCTCTTTGAAAATGTTGTTTTGTTTTATTTGTGTGTATATACCAACCTCAGCTGTTGAGAGAATGTTGTTTTTAAATACTTTATCCTCTGTTTTACAAAATGTTGCTGTTGATGAGTATTTAATTTTGGGTGGTGATTTTAATTGCACAGAGTCCAACTTAGATAGAAATCACTTGGAACCTCATTTACCTTCACGCCAACGTCTTGTTCAGCTAAAAAAAAACACATGAATTAATTGATATTTGGAGACAGATTAATGGAGAACAAAAAGACAATACACTTGGTCTCATGTTCGTGATAACATGATTTCATTGGCAAGGCTGGATAAGTTTATGTTTTTAAACATCATGCGAGTATTGTTGAGAGTTGTTCTATTACACCATCATGTCTCTCAGATCACAGTATGGCAGTGCTGTTTGTTTTTTAAATTCTATTAAGCCAAAGAGCGCTTATTGGCACTTGAATACCACTTTTTGGATGATAAGTGTTTTAAAGAATGTTTTAAACATTTTTGGGATATTTTTAAAACAACAAAGAAATCCTTTAGAACACTGCAGCAATGGTGGGATTTTGGGAAAGTTCAGATAAAACAGCTATGTCAACAATATTCTCTGAACGTCACTAGAGAAGTAACCCTGAGATTAAGCACTTTAGAGACTGAGATTTTAAAACTGCAAGAATTGGCTCACTTGCCTGGGGAACAAAGTGATGTGGAGTCTCTCATAAAAAATAAGAAGACTCAGTTATCTGACCTTTTAGGGGTTAAAACACAGGGTGCTCTGGTCAGGTCACGCTTTCTTAGTATAAACGAGATGGATGCACCATCAAGGTTTTTTTTTAGTTTAGAAAAGAAAAATGGACAGAACAGAGTCATTCATGCGTTACGTTCTGAAACTGGAACTATATTGACTGACCCCAAACATTCGTAAGAGAGCAGCCACTTTTTATGAGTCTCTATATAAAAATGAACTGGGTCCAGATTCTACGAATGACAGTGCTTTTTTGATAATCTTCCTCAAGTGGCAGAGGAAGTCAATGCAAAGATTTCAGGTGCCTTGACCATGGGGGAGCTGTGTAAAGCCATCCAGGGTATGGCGCTTGGAAAAGCACCAGGGATTGACGGTCTGCCTGTTGACTTTTATAAGTCTTTATGGTCAGAGATTGGAGAGGATTTGAGAGGTACTGAATGACAGTTTAGCCGGAGGGCTTCTGCCGTTGAGTTGCCGTAGAGCAGTCCTGACTATCCTACCCAAGAAGGGTGATCTGACGGACATCAAGTGCTGGCGGCCGGTCTCCCCTGTGCAGTGACTATAAGCTGCTCTCTAAGGCTTTAGCTAACCGATTGGCAGAGGTTATGGACCAGGTAATTCATCCTGACCAGACATACTGTGTCCCCGGGAGGTCAATCTTTGATAATGTTTCCCTGATTAGAGATCTTCTTGATGTCTCTAGGAGGTTAAAGATAGATTGTGGCTTAATATCATTGGACCAAGAGAAAGCCTTTGATCGCGTTGAGCACACTTATTTATGGAGAGTTTTGGAAGCCTTTGGTTTTTGCAAAAAATTTATAGATCAGGTGAAGGTTCTCTATAGTAACGTTCAGAGCATTCTCAAAGTTAACGGTGGTTTGTGTGCTCCTTTTGAGGCTTGTAGAGGTATTAGACAGGGGTGTTCCCTTTTTCTGGTATGCTGTATTCTCTGGCCATAGAGCCTTTATTACAGCAAATAAGAATGAAACTTCAAGGTATATCTTTGCCAAATTGCAATGGTAATTTTTTATTATCAGCCTATGCTGATGATATAGTGGTTATGATTAGTAAGCAAAGTGACGTACAGGTTTTATCTGAATTACTTGGAAATTTTAAAGTGTTGTCTTCTGCTAAAATAAATTGGAGTAAAAGCGAAGCACTATTGATAGGAAGCTGGAAAAGTGGGAAACCAGGACTCCCTGCTGGTTTACATTGGGGAAAAGAAGGTTTTAATATTTAGGGGTATTTTTGGGAGATGAGACAATAGTACAAAAAAACTGGGAAGGTTTAATTGAAAAAGTCAAAGGACGCCTAGAAAAATGGAAGTTTTTGTCTCCAAAAGTGTCATATAGAGGGCGCATTTAATTGTTAATAATTTGGTGGCGTCTTCCTTATGGCATAAGTTTGCCTGTGTAGATCCTCCCTTGCAACTACTTTCAAAAATCCAGGCTATCATGGTTAATTTTTTTTGGGATAGGTTGCATTGGGTCTCACAAAATGTATTGTTTTTGCCTAAAGAGGAAGGTGGTCAAGGATTAATACATTTACAAAGCCGAATTGCAACCTTTCGTCTGCAGTTTGTGAAAAGACTGTTGGATGGACCATCAAATTGTAACTGGCGTGCTGTTTCATGCCTGATTTTACGTAGTTTTGTAGGATTGGGGTTGGACAAAGTACTTTTCTTGATGGATCCCCAAAAACTGGACACCTCAACGTTGCCAATTTTTTATAAGAATACTTTTAAAGTTTGGAGTCTTTTTGTTGTTAAACGACCAGAAAACTCACCTTCTCTTTTCTGGTTACTGGAAGAGCCTTAATCTATGGCTCTCGATTGGATTTAACGGACAGTTCATTTTTTCCTGGACTTAATAGGGTGCTGATTGGACACAACGTCATTACTCTGAGTCAGTTACTGAACATTGTAGGGCCGGACTTTAAGGACGAAGCAGCTCTGGCTCAACACTTGGGAATCAGATCTATTCGTCTGGTTACCCAGTTGCTCATAAAATGGAAAGCTGCTCTCAAAACAACTGAAATAGAACTGTTAACAGAATATTGTGGAGGCTCTTGTTTCGAACCCCAAAGACTCTTTTCCTTGTTTGTTTTTGTCTATAAATGTTAAAGGGGTTACTTCCCCTTTCTTCAGAAATGCTGCATCTATGTGTAAAGATTTTTTTTTAAGTACTGGCAAATCTTTGTACAGGTCTTGTGTTTTGGTGTTTAGCAAAAATGTTTTAAATGCAAGAGTTGATACTCCCTGGCGTGATGTTTTTAAACTGGATGAAGGCAAAAACCTGAGTGGCGATCTTTTTACAAACCACCGTTGACTAAGAGAACAGATTTTGCAATGGAAAATACTTCATGGTGCTGTCGCGGTTAATGCTTTTGTGACAGTTTTAAACCCTGAGGTTGCTTCTACATGCCCTTTTTGCTCTAATAGAGAAACTGTTTTCCATGCTTTATGAATTGTTGTTGTAGATTACAATCTCTATTTGTAATTCTAGGTGATGTTTTTAGGAGTTGTAATGAAACCTTTTCTCTGAGACATTTATTTTGGGGTACAAATATGTGAGGAAAAAAAGATTTGTTTGTCAACTTCTGAATTTCGTTTTAGGCCAAGCAAAGCTGGCCATTTATTTAAGCAGGAAAAAGAAAATAGAACAAAATTTAAATCAGAATATAATAGCCTTGTTTTCTAATCTGGTGAAATCAAGAGTTATGGTTGATTTTCTTTATTATAAGTCTATTAATGATTTGCTCTTATTTGAATGCATATGGTGTTTTAATGAGGCTCTGTGCTCTGTTTTTGAGGGTGAATTGATTTTTACGCATATTTTGTGAGGTGTTTTATTTTTTTTATTTTTTTTATTTTTTTTTTTTTTTTTTATATTTTTTTATTTTTTATTTTTTTATTATTATTATTTTTTTTTGTGGCGTAAAACTTTGAAAACTATTTAATTGTGTGGTATAAGAGTGTGGTGGTAGGATATTTTTTTTTTTGTAATAAAAGTCTTGTAATTTCTCTCTCTTCTCGTCTCTCGTCTCTCTCTCTCTCTCTCGCTCTCTGCTCCTCTCTCTCTCTCTCGAGAGTCTCTCGTCTCTCTCGATATCTCTCTCTCTATCTCTCGTCTCTCTCTCTCTCTCTCCTCTCTCTTCTCTCTCCCTCACTCTCTTCTCTATTATCGGTTTTGTTGTGAAGCTAGACTTCAGGAGATGCAGATGTTAAATATTGTTTCCGTTGTGATGTTCAAGCCTCTTGTGTTCTTTGTTCTCCAGCGGATGTGTCCTGAGATCAGGTCTATTGTCCTCTCCAGAGATCTGGAGCTCAGCGACTGACCCCTGCGGCCCGGGTCAGCGCCGGAGAGACAGACACGCTCCGATACACTTCTAAAGAACACAGACCTGCTGCAGGGACAATGAGAAGAACTCTCTGCCCATTCATATTCACTCCGGCTTCTGCAGACGCATCGTGAAATCTAAAAGACATTCCTGTGGCTTTTAATTTCTCGTCTGGAGCTCGGAGGCCTTGTGTGTGCTAGTATATATGAATAATACACACTACACACAGAGAGAGAGAGAGATGGACAGAACAACACCAGAATCAACACGCAGTCTCGAGCCAATCAAACCGTCTCCGTCAGTCTGTGTGCGATCACAGCGAGACGTCTCAGTGTGTTAAAGAAGCATCATTACAAACACAATGAATGAGACTCATTTACACTCGTCACACAAACGCAGCGACTCAACGTCAAGCATCAAACTTCACAGAGAGAGAGAGATGAACGGCCTGAGCTCTCTCGCCCAGCGGTGGGTAAATGTAGCAGATAAAAGCTTGATTCGGGGTCTCATGCACGCAGCGGGGCTCTCAATC
>VCII01000918.1:0-11279 GCA_006030095.1 Triplophysa siluroides
TGCTTGGATTCGATTAAAACTGCTATGGCTATAGATGCAAATGTATTTTACAGATTGGATACGGTCCAGAAGAATTAGTTTTTGGTGGAAGAAAATCTTTTAGTCCTGTTTTGACTCTTAGCAGTTTGTTGATTTAGTAAGGATGCAGATCAATTAGGAGGATTTTTTTTATACATCTCAGGACAGATCTGTATTCTGTTTGGTGACACTCCACACATGCAGCTTATTATGTACCACATGCAGTTTTTGGATCCAGTGGAAAATACAGCTTATAAAAGCATTTATATGACTTACACATTGTTATCGGTGACTCCACCTCGTTCATCAGAACATGACGGTGAAGTTTATGTTGGGTGGAGGGTCGGTAGATCCAGACGTGCAGGTGTAGATATGAGTCTTGAGGACGTCTTGTTCAGCAGGCTGGACTCTTAGAAGAAAGGTGCAATTACCTTACTGTTCACCTGACCACACGCCCCTTATTCAGCCACCCTTGTCTGGTGGGGAGGAGGGCGCGGGGCATTGCAGAGCCACTGATGTTCATGCTGTTGGAGTTTATAGTGGTTGTGGCAAGGGGGGCGTGGTTTGACGCGGTCTGCGGCAAAGGGGCGTGTCGGGAGAATGACGGTAAGTAAGCAGATCAACGACTTAGTGAAAACACCTGATTCTCGTTCTAGTAATTGGCGAGGAGACGCATTTAAGGCGCGACGGGAGGAGCAAGAGAGAGAGAGAATCCAGGCTGGGAAAACGGATGCAAGGAATCTTACCCGGACGCAACGAGGAGTATCCGGAGGAAAAGAAAGAGCTACAACCAAAGCTTGAGTGTGTATCTGTACTTACGTTTTCCCAGCCACGCCGACCCCGCCTCCTTTCTTCCTCAGACATTGAACCTTTTTACAGTGGTGCCGAAACCCGGGAAGAAAGGAAGGAGCCGCCACCAGCATGCAGTCGCCACCAGGATCGCCGTTTGCCGAGGTCATCAGCTCTCTCGCCGGTCTCCACCAGGAACATCATCAGGCCCTGTTGGGCCTTAGAGAAGACCAGGAGAGACGTTTCCGGGCCCTCATCCAGACCCAACAGGAGGACCGGGAGTCGTTCGGGAGCTGGTTGAGCCAGGAAAGAGGCCACCCAACATCGGCTGGTTCCCCGACTGTACCATTACACAAAATGGGAGCCCAGGACGAGCCGGAAGCCTTCCTGGACTTATTTGAGAGGTCCGCGGAACTATCCGGATGGCCAGCGGACGCATGGGCAGCCCGCCTCATCCCCCTCCTATCCGGAGAAGCCCAGATGGCCGCCCAGCAACTTCCGGTTGAGAACCTCATGAAGTACGCGGACCTCAAGAAGGCTATCCTCGAGCGGGTGGGGCGGGAGTCCCGAGCAGCACAGACAGCGGTTCCGGTCCCTGGAGTTCGGGGAACGTTCTCAGCCGTTTGCCTTTGCTCACCAGCTCCGGGATGCCTGTCGTAGATGGATGATGACCGGAGCCAGCACCGTTGATACCATCATCGATCAGGTGACGCTGGAGCAGTTCGTGGCCAGGCTACCCAAGAAAACCTCCCAGTGGGTCCAGTGTCACCGCCCGACGGTGTTGGCCCAGCGATCCAGTTGGCGGAGGACCAGTTGGTGGCGTGCCCCGGGGCCGGCGTAGGCCTACCATCACTTTCTCTCTCTCCCTCTATTGTCCCTTCTCCCTCTGTCAAACCTGTTCCCTTTCCCAGGTCTCGAGGGACGTTCTATCCGCATCCAGCGCCGCGGACTCGGTTTTATCCAGAGGGGTCCACACGGGGGCGTAAGGTCCTCGAGGGACCCTCCGGCCGGCCGAGCAACGGCGCACATACCTCTTCCCTTCCGCCAGCCTCTCCTCGCCAATTCGGGGGTCTGCTTCCTGCCGCTGGGGCGGCGGGGACTTCTGGGCCGGCCTGTTGGCGTTGTGGGGACCCCGGCCATTTTATCGACCGCTGCCCGATGATGGAGGTCGGTATGATGGTACGGGTGCCCGACAATCCTCAGGCTGCCCTCAGTCAGGACGGGCTGTACCAGATACCTGTGAGTATCAGGGGGGGTACATATCAGGCCTTGGTGGATTCAGGATGTAACCAAACCTCAATTCACCAAAGTCTGATTCAATTCGAGGGATTGGATACGAGCCGCGGGGTTAAGGTAAGGTGTGTACACGGGGATGTCGTGAACTACCCTTTGGTGCCGTTGACCATAAAATTTCGGGGACAAAAACATAGGATAGAGGTGGCTGTTAATGAGCACCTCCGACATCCGCTAATTTTAGGGACAAATTGGCCGTTGTTTTCAATATTAATGGGACAATTATGTGCGGATGTTTCTGGGCGTAACCAAGTGCGGTGGGGAGGAGCGGTTGCGCAGGTCGGAGAAGCAGAGCCGAGACCTCTGACGACGGTTCCAGAGGAACGGAGCTCGATAGAGAAAATAAATCTCTCTCAGAGCGATGATTTCCCTCTGGAACAGTCTCAGGACGAGTCGCTCAAACACGCGTTTGAACAGGTCTGTACAATCGACGGACAACTTCTCCACCCTGCGCAACCCGTATCCTATCCATATTTCGCTATTTTAAAAGACCGGTTGTATCGAGTGACCCAGGACACTCAGTCAAAGCAAGATATAACCCAGTTAGTCGTACCGAAGAGCCGTCGGGAAATGCTTTTCCAAACGGCTCATTGTAACCCAATGGCGGGGCACCTAGGACAAGCTTCAACTATAAATTGCCTAACGACCCGTTTCTTTTGGCCGGGCATTCATGAGAACGTGCGCAGGTGGTGCGCGTCTTGTCCTGAATGCCAGCTGGTAAACCCACCGGCCACTCCAAGGGCGCCATTATGCCCACTTCCCCTTATTCAGGTCCCCTTCGAGAGAATTGGTATGGACCTGATCGGGCCGTTAGAGCGATCCGCACGAGGGCATCGATTTGCATTAGTCATCGTGGATTATGCAACCCGATACCCTGAAGCAGTGGCGTTGCGTAATATCTCAGCAACCAGTGTTGCGGACGCCCTGTTTCGATTAATCTCCCGTGTCGGAATCCCTAAGGAGATTCTAACAGATCAAGGCACGGCGTTTATGTCACGGACACTCCGCGAATTGTACGGATTATTGGGGATTAAAACGATCCGGACCAGCGTCTATCACCCACAAACAGACGGACTGGTCGAGCGTTTTAATCGTACGTTAAAAACCATGATCCGGAAATTCGTACACGAAAACGCCAAAAATTGGGATATGTGGCTGGAGCCCCTGTTATTTGCGGTCCGGGGTTTTAGATGTCCTAAAGGAAGCTTGGGAGGACGGGCCTTCCGCGAGTAAAAATCAAATTCAGTATGTCCTGGACCTGCGTACAAACTCCATACACTGGGGCGGCTCTCTATCGAGAATTTGTTGCAGGCGCAGGACAGACAGAGCCGACATTATAACAGGGGCGCCAGACTGCGTAAATTTTCACCGGGAGAGAAGGTACTTGTATTACTCCCAACGTCTAGTTCTAAACTACTCGCCAAGTGGCAAGGACCATTTGAGGTCACACGACGAATAGGAAATCTCAATTATGAGGTCGTACGTCGGACAGGGCTCATCTACCTCAACCTCCTCAAAAAATGGAGTGAGGCGAACACCGTGATGCTGGCGACGACCGTAAATAGAGTAGATGATCTCGGACCAGAGGCGAATACCAAAGTACAATCCCTCGCTCTGGCGCCAGGGGGAGATCATCTCTCGCCCTCCCAGCTCACGGATGTTGCGAAGTTACAAGCAGAGTTTGCCGATGTTTTCTCGCCCCTGCCCGGCCGCACGAATCTCATAGAGCACCACATTGAGACAGAAACGGGTGCAGTAGTTCGCACTCGCCCATATAGGTTACCTGAACACAAAAAAATTGTGGTTCAGAAGGAATTAGAAGCTATGCTGGACATGGGGGTAATAGAAGAGTCCAATAGTGACTGGGCAAGCCGATAGTTTGGTACCAAAGACCGACGGCTCGGTCCGGTTCTGTGTGGACTATCGCAAGGTGAATGCGGTGTCGAAGTTCGATGCCTATCCAATGCCTAGAATTGACGAATTACTTGACCGGCTAGGGACGGCTCATTTTTATTCGACATTGGATCTGACGAAAGGGTATTGGCAGATCCCCCTATCTCCCTTATCCAAGGAGAAAACAGCCTTTACTACGCGTTCGGTTTGCACCAATTCGTCACGCTTCCGTTCGGCTTATTCGGAGCCCCGGCTACGTTTCAGCATCTCATGGACCGAATCCTCAGACCTCATGCGGCATATGCTGCCGCCTATCTTGATGACATCATTATATACAGTAATGATTGGCAGCGGCATATGCAGCACGTGAGAGCGGTCCTGGGTTCGCTGAGGAGAGCGGGGCTGACGGCTAACCCGAAGAAGTGTGCGATTGGGCGAGTAGAGGTAAGGTATCTGGGCTTCCACTTGGGTCACGGGGAGGTGCGTCCCCAAATTGATAAGACGGCAGCGATTGCAACCGCCCCGAGACCCAAGACCAAAAAGGAGGTGCGGCATATTACAGGGCCGCAGTTCCTGGGGCTGGCGGGATATTACAGACGGTTTGTGCCCAATTATTCGGACCTCACCAGCCCGCTGACTGACCTCACTAAAAAGGGGGAACCAGATACCGTCCAATGGACGGAGCAGTGCCAGCAGGGGTTCACCCAGGTGAAGGCTGCTCTATGTGGCGGACCGTTATTGCACTCTCCCGATTTCTCACTCCCTTTTTTGTTGCAGACTGATGCCTCAGATAGGGGCGTGGGCGCGGCCTGTCCCAGGAGATAGACAGCGAGGACCGTCCGGTGCTGTACATCAGTCGAAAGCTGTCTCGGACTGAGATGAAGTACAGCACCATCGAGAAGGAGTGTTTAGCAATCCGGTGGGCGGTCCTCACCCTCCGTATTATCCCTGGGGCGGGAGTTTTCACAGCTCTGTTCGTGGTACGGGACACAGCAGCCCGCTGCGCTAATGGCTCAGCCAGGCTGAGAGGACTACTCAACGGCGGGCGGGATGTGCTGACGAAATCGTTGGTCAGCTAGCAGTCTCACAGCGATGGGGGGCCCGCTTGCTTTGGCAAGCGGCATGTGCAAATTCTCGACGTGGATCTCACAGGCGGCGACGGCCCATATGGCATGTGGCCGACTGTTGCTCTCCCGGTAGGAAGCGGGGAGAAGGTCTGTCATGTCGCGGATGGAGGGGCTGGTCGGTCTGCGGGGGATTGGCAAGGGGCGCTGTCGGGATGAAATGACGGTAAGCCTCCAGGCAGATCAGCGAGCCTTAGGTGTAGTAAACAGGCCAAATGACTTCTCGTCTCTTAGTAATATCGGCATATAGGGAGACGGTGGTGCTTTAAGGGCGGCGGAGCTAGGATAGTGAGCTAATAGACGAGAGAGAGATGAATCGGGCAGCGGAACGGGAGCTGCAGCAGGTATCTTTTACGGCTACGGTATTTACGACTAGACGCATCGTCGAGAGAGTACCGGACGGAAGAAAGAATAGTTAGGTCTAGCTGATACACAAGGCTTGAGTGTGTCTCAGTGTCATTCGTGTGATCGTAGTGAGCGGGTTCTGGTTGGCAACCTGGGCCAGGAAGATATTGTCAGGGGCAACGTAGAAAGTATACTTGTATCGGTTTCCCGAGCCTACAGGCTGACGAGGCGGCTTCCCCGCATTGGTCCTCGCTTTTCTTCCAGCTGCCAATGCAGAACATTTGACGCTAGTTTACAGTGGTGAATATATAGTCTTTTTCTAGGGGGGCACAAAAAGGCTAAAAATACTCTACATGTTTTCAAGTAGTTTGATATTGGTAGAGCATATGGCATTATACAGGGATTGCATAGATCTTCATGGGGTTTGATAGGCCTGCTGAACACGATATTGAGGACAGTGGGGGGGGGCTGAAGGAAACTGGGTTCATAAGATTTGAACTATGCATCATTGTATCTACATTTTCGCTATAGCTATAATTTTCCCATAGCTTTGCAATCTTCATTCTGAGAATAAAACAGCAATTTCACTGGCAACTAGGTGCTAAGGTGTATGTCACGAACGTCGCTCATCGTCTGTGCATTAGGGCCCAACACCAGGGCAGCGGCAACATCCCAATCGCTATATTACTTGTGTCTTGTCTAGGCAGATTGTTTGTGTCTGGATTCCTTCGTCATTACTCTGTGGCAATACAGGTTAGCCATGCTAGACACGGGCAGATAATTACGGAAAATTATTTGTAGTGTATACTTGGTGTTGAGCATTTGAATGTTTAGTAGTCTGGCTAGCTGTTCTAGTGAATATCACAACATCACGGAGACAAGCAACAGTTGTGTGGTGGCTTTTCCAAGTAAGTCCTGATAGCAGCATCCGAATGAGCTTCACACTGCCTAGTCAGGTTTCGCGATGGAGATAGAGGAATAAGCCTACTTGTGTTTTTTCGAAAGTGCTGATGTAAGATCTTCGAGACACTAGCACGTAGGCCAGTATCTGGGCAGTTTTTTAAAATCGGTCTTTACTCAAAGGGCAGGCAGGAATAGGGGCATGCTGTTTTTAAGATTCTAAGGTGCTCCACGTAATGCCATTATACGAGGCATAATGCCATGAGTTGAATGCGATACTTTGGCTGTGTTATGGAATTCTAGTACTTTCGCTGTGAGGCGCAGATAATGTTCTTGAAGAAGACAAAGCTGACAGTCGTTAATTGAATGATGTGGAGTGGCAGTTAGGAAGTGTGGGCTACTGTGGTGGGTGATCCTGTGCTAGACATTTTTTGTGCACTGTTAGGCTAATAAATCTCTTGGCATCCTGATGAGGCAATCATGAAGGCATGTGTGTGCATAATATATTGGGGGGAAAGACGATAACCCATGGTTGCATTCTCTATCATCATTGGAGCTAGGTATGTAGTCATTGCATATCGAGAGAGATTAGGTGGTATGTTACAAAAACAAACGGCATTGCTGAGCGGCTATTGCGTCGATATTTATTCGTGAAAATAATAATACTAGATTGGCATGCACTTGAACAGAAGCGCTATATAGCATTGAAAGGGCTAATAGATCTTTCTATAATCTGGGGTACACGGATTACTTCGACATACCGAAAGGTCTAATATTACGCAAAGTGAGCATTTCTAAAAATGGAATGGGCAAGTGATTTGATTGAGAAGGTTCTGTGGCGTGAACTTATGAATCCGGTCTATTGGAAGCATTTTCCAGTGTGCTTCCAGCTTATTTTATAGTCAAGCACACCTATATGATATTGCTAATCAATGATGTAATGGTAGCAGCTAGGGTCCAACCGTGTGCATATTCTCTCGCATAGATCAATTCATAGGGGGTCCGGCGCTCTGGGATGCTTTCAGTCCAGCAGTAGTCGGCTCTTATGCTTAAATGCCGGCCCTGTTCATGCAGGATGCTTTTAGTGTTTCTTTTTTAAAGTGGAGGGAAGTTTTGACTTGGATTAAAGATGGCTAGGGCATTCAATTTTAGAAATATCGACAATGCATGGATTACATGCCTATTAAAATACCAAAATGAAGAATATGTTCATATTGCTTTTTTGTCTACTCAGATGACTTCATAAAGGAAGTCTTTTCAGGTGGTGACACGTGCGATAGTACAGCTTCTGCTTTGATAACATTCAGCGGGGAACGTCTGCACACTGCTTCCTGTCATCTGGGCACTAGGGCACTACCGGCATAAAATGTCCTGACTAGGCAGGCCCAGTGCCTGGGGCAATACGCTATTGATCATCGCAATCTCCTGGGCGCATTATTAGGTTATATCGCGCGGCATGCGGGACAGACCCTGTTTATCTGGGCTCCGTATATGCTGTTCTGGTATAATCAAAGTTCTCTCTCCTTATTGCTGTTATTCACCTACGTCGCACGTATTAAGGTGTATGCGTGGTACTGCGTGTACTAAGTCGCCCGTAATGGTGCCGGGGCATTGGTTAAATATCTCTATTGTGTCGTATCACATGACTTCGCGCATATGGCTGTTCTCCTGCGAGCAGACCGTGATCATAGAGCTTCTGAGCTAGGTTGTCTGTACATGCCTTGGCAATTCTTTTGTGATCATGAGCACTTCTGTCACTAAGACTATGTTACAGCCAGGTTGCGCAGATACTCCAGGCATCTTTAATCACATTGTTCCGAGCGCTTAACAAATGCACAGTTCAGATCTACTTCACAGAATGCTATATACTTTATGGATCTGCCATGGTATTCCAATGCTGTTTAGGGAAAGTCCCCTCGTTTTGCTTTATCTGTGATTGGCACTTTGTGGGGGGTGTTTGTGTTATGTTTTCATTTTTTCGCCATGGGAATAGTAGAAATTGTCTATTTGTAACCATAGGCAAAATAGCCTTTTATGTAACTTTCATGATTGGGGCAGTGCGCTTAAGAGAGTGCTATTAGCTAATACTTAGCTAAGTAAGGTCTAATTCATGTATTAAAGATGAACGTCATGTAACCTACAACCTTGGGCATTTGGTATATTTTGTAGTGACTTAAAATCGCATTTCCCCTTCGAATGAGCCGGGAAAGTATTCGAATAGCGCAGTTTATTCATTGATAAAGATTCTCTAAATTCTTATAAGATATGCATGGTTGGAGACGGCCATGCAAATAATTATTTATGCAACTCAAGCAGGAATATTACAAACCAATTTTACACCCTGACATATCGTTGAGGGAGTTGCTACTAAGTGTGTCGGATCAGTGCTGACGGGCGTGAGTTTGTATCTAGGTGATTCCATTGTCGCTGTTGTAAAGGATCTGAGGCTCTTTGTATATAATCAGTCTCGATCTCACCTCAGGTCTTCATCAAGGTGCATCATTCCTTCCTTTTGGCAATTCTAAAAGAGTATCTAATGGGCTACTCTAGGGTTCCAGCCTAAGGGAATACCATTAGCGCATCCTAAATTGTTAAATTATTACCCGGGATATCCACGCTGGTGGTCATATTCGAGTAGATAATCAGGGGTGAGATAAACATTTAAGTCTAAAATGACATAATTGTAATTGTTGAGCACCAAGAGCTGCGGTCAAATGAATTGGGCAACAACATGAATAAGTTACGCAGTTCCGAGGGCAACTGATTTTTAAGGTGGTTTGTTTTGTTTTAGATTAAGGTATTATTTATATATTGGGAGCAGACCTGATGACAGTTTTAATGTTACGCTTGCTGCGCGGATATATACGGCAATACTTTATTTATATTCATAGAGCACTGGCATGATCAGCTAGTAAAGTTTTTTCTTGTCTGCTAGCCTGTACAAAGCAAGGCTTCATAAAGCATCAAGTTTGTGTTTCTATGTTGTTTGATGATTCATTATATCCAAAGGACCAAGGCCATATTATAGAGTTAGGTAAGGCTGTGGATGCATTGTTGGGGCCAAGAAGGGTGTACCTGTCATATAATCCTCGGTCCCGATTTTTCAGGTTAAACAAAGAAGGTATGTGGTAGCCTTTTCCTCGAGGAATGGGCAGGGCTCCGCGACGTCTACTTCCTTCAGTAACGAGATGTATGCATTAGTGTCTGTGCGTGTAATGTCATGTCAGCTATACGCATGATTAAATATACGGTAATAACTTGTGCCTTTTTATGTAGTCATGATGGCTAATACTATTGGATCTGGCATTATTAATAAACTGAGCAATATATTCGAGAATTGTTAGATTTAAAGATCTATATCAGGCAGAGGTTCTCCATGATCTTTCATTCTCCACCTTATTTAATCTTTCTTTTGTATGCTTAGTAAGTGTATAATCATAGTTGATTCACACGAATGGCGTCTTGAGATCTCTGGGATTGGATTGAGTTTAACGCCGGCCTTAATATGTTCTTGTCTGCGGCAGATTCATATAATGATGATGGGCCTTAGCTCAGCTACTAACAGGCTACAGGCAATCTCCAAGAAATTACGTATAAGTGCAGAAAACAAGAATAGTTTCGCAGTTTGTTTTTAGGTATGTGTTACTGTATATCAGGTTAAAACTAAAGGTAAAAAAAGTAGTATAGCAATTATCATGTTTTCTTTGCTACAATAACATAAATTGCTTGTCAAAACTCTAATTAAAATTATTTGTCTTTTATTATTGGCGTTTTATATTTCCGCAGAATTAAAAAACCAGAAACTCAGTATAGAATAGGCGGATCTTAAAATAAGAAGAAGGTATGCAGCACACGCCGAAACTTGATTTGTAATATCTTCATAAATACCTGCACAATAAGGTCATAACGAAATTCGAGCATAGCCAAAGATCTAAGTCAAGTTCAATAATTGCTACATGTTTAAGCAATAGGTCATAGAAAGTAAGAATTATGTACATGTCCTTGTACATTTATAAGCCTGTAATCTTTATATCACAGATTTATGCTATGTAGTCTTGTCACACTAAGCGTTTGCTAGTACAGTCGTTGCACAATTGCGTGTTGAAATAGACCTATTCATATGACTCGGACATGGGGCCACCAATATATCTATGAATACTGGCTGATTATAGAATTAAAATTTCAGGAATGGTGCATGCTCATACTAATTCTTTTGCTGGGGGGCTGTTTTTGCTTGGGGGGAAGATATATATTTTAATCTAGTCTCGTAAAGTCCTGAATACTGTTAGTGTATATCCTAGTGGTTTGTATTTGCACTTTAGCATGGGGGCTAGCTCTTATTGTGTATCTCAGATTTATAATTGCTAATTTACTGAAATGTATGTGAGTGGGGGAAGTAAACTTGGTGGAGGAACAGGCATAGGGCGCGTATGAGCGTTGGCCGCGTGTTATACCGGCGGGATCAGGCTGACCGTAAGAGAATAACGATATGTTTATGATACATGACAGATTTTGTTCAAAGTGTATTTTGGGGGGCAAGTGTATGATACGAATTAGTATTTATAGATCAACATAAATTTTTGATATACTGAGATGAATTGGGACACACCCAACGATAGCTTGAAAGTTATTAAATTTAATTTTTGCTTTCTTGATCAATAGTGCGCGGAAAGGTTATTTGATTGAGCGGCAATTTGAGATTGCTTTACAAGTGGCCTGTATATAAATAAATGGATGAGGATTGGAAATATGACAAGGGTGGGGGCCATACACGTCTAGTTCCGCTTCGCTATTCCTCGCACACAGTCCGAACCAGTAGTTAAGCCGCGGTTCGCATCTAAACGTAACTCGAGGAAGGGTAACACAAGTGCGGGTCATCACACATGCATCTTGGCTTTTGTTAACTATGTCACGGTG
>VCII01000919.1:0-19285 GCA_006030095.1 Triplophysa siluroides
CCTTCACCTCAGCTTCACCTCTTCTCATCTCTTCTCCTGTCTCAACATGTGGAACACAGAACATTGGTCTCCGACATATCATCATATCTTTATTTGCCAATGCCAGTGCCACATGTAGGTGCGAGCGGGCGGAAAAGCCGACCCGCCCGTGCATGACGAAACACGATCGCTACTCATCCCAGTCAACGAACGCGAGACCGCACACTCCCCAGAAAGAAAACAAGCGACTCACACAGGTTCCCCCTGACAATCGGCCACGCGCAGTGCCCTGTAGAGCCTTTCAGAGAAAGACATAATGTCTAATAATTGAAGAAAGATTTGGACTATTGAGTATTGGCCTTATAATTTATTGCCAATAACGAGAGCGATTGATCAATACAGATATTTTTCTTTTATTAATACTGTTTTGTCCCCCGCATTAAGATGTAATATATTAATAACACTAAGATGACGTGTTAATAATACACACTGATAGCTGAATGGCAATATGGTTAACCTAAACAAAATTTGGACACAACTACTGTGATACCCTACCTTTGGGGGTCGGTGACATATAAATATGTAAATGTGCCATATAGTGGTAGACGTTTACAAAAAAAAAAACTAGACAAAACAAAGAAAAAACAGCCAAAGTCCTTAAAACCCCCAAAAAAAATAGAAAACCACAAAAAAATACCACCCAAACCAAAAAACACTCTAAGATCAATCTCTCAACTGCTCTTAAACGCCTCCTCTCTCCTCTCATCGCCCTCTCGGAAATCCATCTCATCTCTCTCATAAATCTCCTCTCACAAAATGACGATAATCTCTCTCTATCAACTCATCATGTCGCAGAAAAATGTAAGTGTCCGAGTACTGATGCGTGTCACGAGTTGGCGCCGACGTGGAAACAAACTGAAAAAAGAAAAGAACTCCCCTCTCCTCTGACCGCCCCCCCTGTCACCACCAATGCACTCCATTTCTCGTCCACTTCGCATCACTCACTATCTTTTTGCCACAATCTGGTCTCAACGTGACCGTACCGGTGGGTCGACCCCAAATCTCCTCCCTCCCTCGTCCCCCCCCCGACCACGGACAGCCACCTATTTGACTACTTGCACATTGCAATCATTCACTTTTTTGTGCGCCAACAATGAGTAACAGGGTGTGCGGCGACCAAAAACCTCAGTCCCCCCCCCCGGAACCACGGAGGCCTATTTGACCAAGCTTCAACCTCAATCTGGGCAGGGCCCACACCTGCAGCTCTTACCTCTAATCGGGCCATCCACCCAAACGTATTCATTGGTGGACACCCTTTAGAATAATATATATGCAATAAAAAGACCCTGTTAGTCTGTGGTACACTTAAATAGACATACATATGTTAGCAGCAACTCGCAGAGTGCTTTATTTTGCTTAAAAAATGCATTTTTCTAAACGGAGAAATGTCCACCTGCAGTTTATTTTAATGGGCCACACATATTGAGTTGGTGGACACACTTTAGAATAATCTATATGCATTAACGACCCTGTTAGTCTGTTGGTACACTTTAATAGACATACATATGTTAGCAGCAACTCACAGAATGCTTATTTATGCTTAAAAAATGAATTTCCACGAACTCACTACACGTGGTCCATTCATATAAACTGCAGGTGGACACTTCCTGGGTGCCATATTTATAGTCCTTTGTAGTTTTTCTTGTTAATTAGTTTCCCCAAGCGTTTCTTGTTTACTTTTTTGCGCTATGTATTCATATATACGATTAAAGAACCACCTTATTCCCTTAGTACACTTTATTAGACATACATATGTTAGCAGCAACTCACAGAATGCTTATTTATGCTTAAAAATGAATTTCCACGAACTCACTACACGTGGTCCATTCATATAAACTGCAGGTGGACACTTCCTGTATGACTTAGTGAAAAACGGAGAAATGTCCACCTGCAGTTTATTTTAAAGGGCCACACTATTAAGTTGGTGGACACACTTTAGAATAATCTATATGCATTATGGACCCTGTTAGTCTGTTGGTACACTTTAATAGACATACATATGTTAGCAGCAACTCACAGAATGCATATTTATGTTTAAAAAAAAAAATCATTTCCACGAACTCACTACATGTGGTCCATTCATATAAACTGCAGGTGGTCCTTTCCACCTGCAGATTACAGTAGTAGTCCACACATATTAGGTTGGTGGACACACTTTAGAATAATCTATATGCATTATGGACCCTGTTAGTCTGTTGGTACACTTTAATAGACATACATATGTTAGCAGCAACTCACAGAATGCTTATTTATGCTTAAAAAAAGGAAGTTCCACGAACTCACTACACGTGGTCCATTCATATAAACTGCAGGTGGACACTTCCTGGGTGCCATATTTAGTCCTTTGTAGTTTTTCTTGTTAATTAGTTAGTTAATTAGAGAACTCTCACTAATTTCAGCTAATTTAGATTCTGCTAAGGTCACGCGCTTCGCCTCTGTCATGATAACACTGCTTGCGCTGCTGCCCATATCTATTATTAGTCTGTTGGTTACAAGCACATCTTGCCACAAATAAAAGCATAGAAGGAGCTGTCTAGTTTTAATGTAGCTCGGGTCCACAAACAGACTTAAAACAAATACACAATAATAATATTTTGTTTTCCACCAATTTACAGAAAGAGATGCCATAAAGAGAAGATTTACAGAAGCCATTGGAACCCAATCACAGTCTGCTGGCGTTTCAAGGACAAGCTTCCAGTACTTTTCTTGATAATCACAACAGAAATAACGGTGAGTTGGAGAAGGTTAAACTGTAATCACTGAAGTTGTAATGAAATTGAGTCATTACTCATGTTTAAAAGGAACCTTGGGTATAGAGAGATGTATGGCTTAGTATATTAACTGTCATGGTCAATACACAGGCGAGACCCAGTTGCGGGGTGAACAAAAGCTTTTATTGGAGAGACAAAGTCAGTAGCACAGTGAAAGTCCAAAAACTCAGGGCCTTATCACCTATTGAGGCAGACTTCCGGGTACCGGTAGACCGGTAGTAGAGGCGCAACTCAATTCCGTGCGAGACAGAATCCCGGTCACTGGCAGACGTGTAGTAGAGGCTTAGCTCAATCCCGTGCGGGGTTTCGTGAAACACGGAAGAGTAGTCCCGGGGCGTCAGATCGAGCTGTAGGAATATGCCCAACAGATTAGACGAGGAAGGCAGATGCCACCGGGTAGAATACTCACAGGCAGGCGTGGAAGCGTGGAGAGAAACTCTAGAAACTGTGACAAGGTAGTACACGACACTAGACAGGAACAATATAATGACTTCTTAGACGAGCCGCAGCTACGTCTAGGGCAGTCTGAACTGGCAAGATACAATGCAACGGTCAGACAACGGACAACAGATACAGAGGGATAATATAGGAAACTAAACGAGATAATATGGTTAACAGGTGCGAAGGAGTAAATGAGCTAGAAGTGAGATTCTAAACAGGTGTGTGAGCATGAGTGGAAAATCACCCGTGTTGGGGAATCCTACGGGAACACGGGGCGGGGAGACAGACGTAGGCACTGAGCATGCGGTTAGCGGGTAGCCAGCCTCGTGCTCGACAAAAAACACCACACACCCACGTGCAGAAGAAGTCCCGAACCGACCTGGGTCGTGACAGTACCCCCCTCCCCACCAGCGCCACTAGGCGATCAGGGAGGGGGCTTACCTTGTCTCGGTGGAAATCCATGATCAACGACCGGTCCAACACATCCCGCGAGGGAACCCACGACCTTTCTTCTGCGCCATAACCCTCCCAGTCCACTAGGTATTGGAAACCCCTACCCCGACGGCGGACATCAAGTAACTTTGACGGTATAAACGGGGACGCCGTCCACCAGACGAGGCGGGGGGGGGGGGTTGGGAACTGGCCGGATTGAGGGGAGAGGTGACAAAAGGTTTGACCCTGGAAACGTGGAATACAGGGTGAACTCGACCAAGAGTCGGAGGGAGCTTGAGTCGTAAGGCTACCGGATTAACCACCTTGGTGATCCGGAATGCTCTATGAACCTGGGCGCCAGCTTACGAGAAGGCGTCCGGAGAGGCAGGTCCTTGGTAGAAAGCCATACCCGTTGACCACACACATAGGCAGGAGGAGAGATCCGGTGGCGGTCGGCCGCTGACTTGGTTCTCAGATTGGTTTGGGCCAAAACCTCTCTGGCCCTCGTCCAGGTCCGATGGCACCGCCGGACGAACGCCAGAGCTGAGGGGACCGCAGCATCGAGTTCCTGGGAGGGAAACAGAGGTGGTTGATAACCGAGTGCACATTCAAAAGGGGACATACCTGTGGCAGAGGCGGGGAGGGAGTTGTGAGCGTATTCCACCCAAGAGAGGTGTTGGCTCCAGGAATTAGGGTTGTTAGATGACAGACAGCGGAGTCTCCGTCCGAGATCCTGGTTGGCTCGCTCACATTGTCCATTGGTCTGAGGGTGAAAACCTGAAGACAGACTCGCTGAGGCCCCCATCTGTCGACAGAACTCCTTCCAAAACCGAGAGGTAAACTGAGGACCCCTATCGGAAACGACATCTACCGGAAGACCGTGTAGCCGGAAGATGTGATCCACCATCAGTTGAGCCATCTCTCGGGCCGAAGGAAGTTTGGGGAGGGGGATGAAATGAGCCGCTTTGGAGAAACGGTCCACCACCGTGAGAATCACAGTGCACCCTCTGGACAGGGGAAGGCCAGTGACAAAATCCAGGGCTATGTGAGACCATGGCCGGGAGGGGATAGGGAGGGGGCGGAGCAGACCTGTGGGTGGACGACGGGTGGTCTTACTTTGTGCACAGACCGGGCAAGCCAACACGAACTGTCTGACATCGTTGGTGGTTGATGGCCACCAAAACCGCTGGAATACGGAAGCCAGGGTCCCTTTGATTCCTGGATGGCCGACCAGCTTTGAAGAGTGACACCACTGGAGGACTGCAGAACGTAGTGGAGCGGGTACGAACAACCGACCCGCTGGGCAGCCTTCTGGCACTTGCACCCCACGGCCGGCCTCCTCTACTCGCCGTTCGATGTCCCAGGCAAGAGCCCCGACGACCATCTCCCTAGGAAGGATGGGATCGACGGGATTCTCTCTACCTGGTTCCTCGAACAGGCGAGAGAGGGCGTCTGGCTTGATGTTTTTAGAGCCAGGCCGGTACGAGAGGGTGAAGTGGAATCTGCCAAAAAACAGTGCCCAGCGAGCCTGACGTGAATTCAACCTTTTGGCTGAACGGACGTGTTCCAAATTCTTATGGTCCGTCCAGACCAAAAATGGTTGTGTTGCACCTTCCAGCCAGTGACGCCACTCCCCAATGCTGGTCGAACCGCCAGCAGCTCTCTGTTCCCGATATCATAATTCCGTTCGGCAGGGCTGAGGCGATGGGAGAAGAAGGCACAGGGGTGCACCTTCTCATCATGGCCGGCACGTTGGGACAAGACTGCGCCTACCCCGACGTCGGATGCATCGACCTCGACAATAAATTGGCGATCCGGGTCTGGAAAACAGAGCACAGGTGCAGAGACAAAACGGGACTTAAGTTTATCAAAGGCTACCTGAGCAAGAGAGTTCCAACCAAACGGGATCTTAGAGGAGGTTAATGCAGTGAGCGGTGCGACCTCTTGGCCGAAACCCCGGATGAAGCGCCTATAGAAATTGGCAAACCCCAGGAACCGCTGTAACGCCTTACGAGAGTCGGGAACTGGCCATGTGGCGACAGCCTTGACCTTGGAGTCGTCCGGTCCAATGCCCCGAGGAGAGATCACATGGCCGATGAACGAAACCGTATCGGAGTGGAACTCGCACTTCTCCGCCTTGACAAATAATTGGTTCTCAAGAAGGCGCCGGAGGACCTCACGAACATGCTGGGTGTGCTCCTGTAGAGAAGGGGAAAAAATCAAAATGTCGTCCAGGTAGACAAAGACGAACCGATTAATCATATCACCCAGCACGTCATTAATGAGACCCTGGAAGACGGCAGGAGCATTGGTTAGACCGAACGGAAGAACCAAGTACTCGTAGTGTCCCGATGGTGTATTAAACGCCGTCTTCCACTCATCCCCCTCGCGGATGCGAACCAGATGATACGCATTGCGGAGGTCTAGCTTGGTAAAGACCCGAGCTCCCCTGTAACAGTTCGAAGGCAGACGACATTAAAGGTAAGGGGAATTTATTCTTTACCGTAATCTCGTTCAAACCCCGATAGTCAATACAAGGGCGCAGGGAGCCGTCCTTCTTCTCTACGAAGAGAAACCCGCACCGGCTGGCGAGGAGGAAGGGCGAATGAGCCCGGCATTGAGCGATGTACGTATATACTTCTCCATGGCCTCTCTTTCAGGAGCAGATAGAGAAAATAGTCGACCCCTGGGCGGAGAAGTGCCTGGGAGAAGATCAATGGCACAGTCGTAAGGTCGATGAGGAGGAAGAGACATGGCACGGGACTTGCAGACACGGTACGAAGATCATGGTATTCCTCCGGGACCCCAGTAAGATCGGCAACATCAACCTGCAACACAGGAAACACAGAAACAGGCGAGGGAGCAGGACCAAGACAAGACACATGAAAAGCAGGGCTCCACGCTAAGACAGAAGTGTTTACCCAATCAATGTGAGGATTATGCTGTGTCAACCACGGATGCCCTAATACCAGTGGGGTTGTGGGGGAATCGAGAATGAACAGCCTAATCTTCTCACAATGATTTCCCGAAAGGAAGAGACTTACGTGAGGAGTGGTGTGAGTGACGGTGAACAGTGGCATCCCCGTCAGAGTCACGGCTGAGATGGGCGGGTGAAGAGGAACGGCAGGAATACCCCACTTCCGAGCCGTGGTAGCATCCAGGAAGTTCCCCTCAGCACCAGAGTCAATCAAAGCTTTCCCGATGTGGGTAGAGTGACCGAAGGTAAGACGAAAAGGCAGCATGGTGCGTAGGGATGGAGAGGTTAGCTCGATAACGCCCACCCGGACTCTCCTTTCTATGGGTGAGCGCTGGCTTTTACCGGACACTGTGTAACGATGTGATCCGGTTTGCCACAATAGAAGCAGAGACCATCCACTAAACGCTGATGCTTCTGGGCGGGTGTCAGACGGGAACGGCTGACCTGCATAGGTTCAGCATCCGTCGACGGACGATGTGTAACACTGGTCTCCCGGATGGACTCCCGTCCGGACTCTCCATCAGTCTGCTGGTGGTGGTCTCGACGTCGCCAGGAGGAGGGAGAAGGACGTCTTCGACGACGAGCGTTGACCCGATTTTCGATTCTCAGACATAGGTATATCAGGTCCTCCAAGTCTCTAGGTGGGTCCAGTGCGGCGATCTCGTCAGCAATAGAGTGGTTGAGACCGTCCAAGAAACGTGCTCGTAGGGCTTCACTATTCCACTCACATGTCGCTGCTAGGGTCTTGAATTGAATGGCATAATCTGTGATGGACGATTTACCCTGGGAAGTGCGAGAGAGTTGAGCCGCCGCCTCATCACCGCGAACGGACCTGTCGAACAGTCTGGTCATCTCCTCACGGAATTCCTGGAAAGAGCGGCAGCAGGGATCCTGGGACTCCCAGACCGCAACTCCCCACTGACGGGCTTTCCCGGTGAGCAAGGTGAGTACGTAGGCGATCCGAACTTCCTCAGAGCCGTACCGGCGGGGCTGGAGAGCGAATACCAGGGCGCACTGGGAGAGAAATGCTCGGCACGAGTTGGGGTCTCCGTCGTACAATGGAGGACTGTTGGCATGTGGCTCAGGGTGAAGCGGAGCTCCATGGGTCGACGAGTGATGAGCTCCAGCCGAATGTATGGAACCTTGCAGGATATCGGCGACCTGGTGTTTTAGTGCTGCCATCTGTCCTTGGAGTGAGTCCATCTCCTGAGCGGCTGTGCGAGACGAGACGCTTGCTGTCCAAGCAGAATTCCTTGCTGCACTAATGCCGCTCGTAGTGGATCTTGTCCCGCTGGGTCATGAGTTTGGTCTGACCGTTCTGTCATGGTCAATACACAGGCGAGACCCAGTTGCGGGGTGAACAAAAGGTTTTATTGGAGAGACAAAGTCAGTAGCACAGTGAAAGTCCAAAAACTCAGGGCCTTATCACCGTGAGATGAGGCAGACTTCCGGGTACCGGTAGACCGGTAGTAGAGGCGCAACTTAATTCCGTGCGAGACAGAATCCCGGTCACTGGCAGACGTGTAGTAGAGGCTCAGCTCAATCCCGTGCGGGGTTTCGTGAAACACGGAAGAGTAGTCCCGGGCGTCAGATCGAGCTGTAGGAATATGCCCAACAGATTAGACGAGGAAGGCAGATGCCACCGGGTAGAATACTCACAGGCAGGCGTGGAAGCGTGGAGAGAAACTCTAGAAACTGTGACAAGGTAGTACACGACAGACTAGACAGGAACAATATAATGACTTCTTTAGACGAGCCGCAGCTACGTCTAGGGCAGTCTGAACTGGCAAGATACAATGCAACGGTCAGACAACGGACAACAGATACAGAGGGATAATATAGGAAACTAAACGAGATAATATGGTTAACAGGTGCGAAGGAGTAAATGAGCTAGAAGTGAGATTCTAAACAGGTGTGTGAGCATGAGTGGAAAATCACCCGTGTTGGGGAATCCTACGGGAACACGGGGCGGGGAGACGTAGGCACTGAGCACGCGGTTAGCGGGTAGCCAGGCTCGTGCTCGACAAAAAACACCACACACCCACGTGCAGAAGAAGTCCCGAACCGACCTGGGTCGTGACATTAACAATGGCATTGACTTTATGAATGTGAAATGAAAAAACAGTGTAACTGTCACAGTATTCAAAAACTTTGAAAAAATATTTTTACTCATAGGCCGCCATTATTTTTTGCGTCAAAATCCATGACGTCAAAGGGTTCAAACCTGGCGGTATGTCCTCTTGACACAAGCCAGCCTGCCTGCCATAAAAGAAGAATGCGTTCAGTATCATTAAATCTTAGGTTTAAACGACCATCTTTAAGACATTTAAGACTATTGAAGACATCAGCATCCACCATAATCATATACTTTATACATTATGAGAATATACTGATAAACACAATAATAAGATGCTTGTGGTTTGGTTATTTCTTCTGTATTAGAGCACACATGAATATTAGCCGCTGTCAGCTAATGACAGAGAGAGAAAAGACAACAATGCCTTAGGCTACTGTCAAAATCTGGATAAAAGGCATTTTATATTGGCAAAAACATTGTATATATAAGACATTCGAAATGATTTTGGTTATTAATATGCATGTTTGTATTGCTTCTGACCAACAATATTAAGATATATGAAAATACACCAAAAGCGTATTTATTTTCTTTCTTTGTTATTTTAGCATTATGTAGGATCTGGCCAGGTCAAAGGTGAGCATTTGGGGCATCGTAAAACACCATGACCTCTCAGTAGGGGTCTAAACGGCGCCAGCACGTCTGATCCAACTGCCCTCTTCTAAAACATCCATCATTTGATCAGGATGGGGTGTTTTCCCTAACATGGACACCAGATGTGTTAACAGAAATGAGGGCAAATGGTCAGTCAAGTCGTGAAAGTGTCTCTCTCTCTCTCTTTCTTCCTAACCGCAAAAGAATGGTTAAATATGTATAAACCTATATCTTCACGTTGTATTTTTGTCCCCATGTTATTCGGTCTCACCTATAACCTCAAAAGCATGTGTGTTTAGGTGTGTTCTGCTTATAGTTTCATTCTTGTAAAACTTCAGGTCAATGTACTTATAATCCTGGCATGTTTTATATCTAAATGTTCCTCTCTTCATTCCTTAAAAGATCGTGTATAGCACAGTAATGTGTTTTATACCATACTCCTTTTGTGTCCCTATAAGAGTTTTACAGCGCCAAACCCCTAAGTGATCCCAAATGCAAATTAGCTAATATGCGAAACAAAGAAACTTTATTTCGCGCCTAAAATCATCTCATCGCATTGGATCGCCCACCTTGGAGGGGCGTGAAACCCCCAGGCTTAAAACAAACATCCGTGAACGGAGCAATCGGCGCTCTTCCGTGTGTTCCAGTTCAAGAACACCTCCTGAGACCTGTCTCCCCCTTCGGAGACAGTTTTTCCTTTCGGCGAGTTTCTTCGGCAAAGTTCGTTCTGCTTCGTCCGCCAATCCGGCTCAAGAAAGAAGTCGACGGACTCACCCGCTTGCTTTGAAACCATCAGGACTCTGAAAACCCTTTCAACGCGCACAAGAACTTGTCCCAGCACACTCAGGGAACCAATGCAAGTATCTCAACTATATCCTAAATAGCTGCGTTTAAGCTTTAGCCCCTTTGTAACTAAGGAGACTGTCCTCGATGGTTCATGCAGATGTGAATAGCTGTTTGTAATACTGCCTTTCTTTGTCTTTCCATTTCTTTACTTTTTATGTTTTTCTGTTTGTCTTACGTGTTATATCTAGTTAGTTGTAATTTCCCCTTTTGTATAGCTAATAAACCCGCATTTGTTATCTACAATCGAATTGGTGCTGTGTCTCTTACATATTAACTCACTTAGTTTCGTTATAATTTCTGGAGCGGTACTGTACTACAGTAAGAGTGTTATGTTTCCGAGGCCAGAAAGTAATATTTCTTAGACTTGATATACGATCTGATCACTCCCTGGACGAGAGTGAATCTAGTTTGTTGTTATTATTAGGTCTGCTGAATCCGATAAAAGTGTATAAAATAGGTATAGTTAATCATCATTAATTATCCGTATTTTACTGTGATCAAGTTTTTTTCCCCGAAATACACTACATAAATGGTGGAAATGCGCGGGCAGTTTAAACGTTGTTTGCAGAGCCCAGTATCACTTTCATTGTGTTGGCATTTGTGTGTAACGGTAATGCGCGCTGAGCGAAACTTAAAAAGTCGCTCTTTGAATGATTGAATGGTGAAGTAACTGCGCCGAAACACACTCTGGGTTTCAATCCAGGAAACCCCAGTCACTGTTAATGATGGTTGAGCTAACTGCCATTTCAAATTTGACCCTATAAAACGAAGAAATCTTTTATAGCGAGTCTCGATACTTTGACCGCCCTAATCTGAGCGAAGAAATCCTCAATTAGCGCGAAGGAAATAGAGGAGCGAGCTTCCTCCCTATTTCGTGTGTATACGGCCGAAATTTGTGTAAGTCAGATTGATGCATTGCGAGTTCCAATGTTTTTCAACCACTATACACCGCTTCCCGAAGTTGAACCATTAGCCTAGCTAGCTATTGCGTGCTTTTTGTTTCGTCATGGACAAGGCGGAAGGATATTGTTTTTGTACTGTACTTTACTGGATGTTTTGCAGTTTGAACAATAGATGACGACCGTTAAAAGGGAGTGTTTTAAAATCTTGATCAAGTTAATTGTACGACGGCGAAGAAATCCCGTTGTGTTGTTTTTATGTTACTGTGTGTTTTAAACTCAGTGTTTGGGCAGCGAAGAGATCCTGCCGCACGCGTGCATGTAGTGAACAGACGCGTAACTTAGATCCGCCGAGATCAACGTCACCCATCTGACGCCCCCAGCGGGCGATTTGATTTGAAGTTATATCAATCTGACGTCAAATTCTATAACATAATTGTCTTGTAGACCCAGTGCGGAAAGTCATTGGCTGACGTGTGTTTTGACGTTTATTTTAGATGTAAATTCTTTTCAACAGCAATTGCCGCTGGAATGTTTAATGTAGAGTGATTGTAGTCTTTGTGTAAACAAGAGACGTTAATCACGTTGAAGTCGGAGGACATGGTGTTACAATTCACTAACACCAGAGGGCAGTGTAGCGTGTTGTAGGTGACTAACACTTTCCTAACTCCACCCCTTCCTCCCTGACTTCCTTCTGGCGTGGCCAGACCACGCCCCCTAGTGGGTCCTCTCAGTCAGTCTCTTCCTTTATCGTCTCTCATTTCCATTTTTGTTGTTTTGACTTCTCAGTTTATTTTTGATTTATTTACTTATTTGATTTTGATTTTCAGTTTAATTAATTATTATGATAATAATAATTAGTTTCAGGTTACTTGTTTTTATTTTTGCTTTCAGTTTTCAACCTTATAGGTTTATTTGTTTTCATTCATTACTTCCGATACTGCCCCCTACCTAGAAACATCATTCATTTAATTTGATTAAAGTATTTAATGTTTTAATTTATGGATTAAATATTTGATAATTTGATTTTAAATTAATTCACAATGCGGTTTTCTTTTTAATTAAATTTGATTTGAAGAGTTTTCCCCTTAACCGTTTTGATTTGCCCATCTCTGTGTATCTCTAGCTATGCCATTAATTCTACCCCTGTTCAGCTTTCATGTTTCCTTATAGGTAGCAGTTCCCCTAGGGCACCTGGGTAGCGAAGTGACGGCTCTCCTCAAGGGCACCTGGTGAGCGGATCCGGCTCTCTAGGCGTGCCTGGCACTGGTGGTGGATTGCTCGGATACCTCTGTCCCCGGCTCTAGGTGACGGCACGCAGGGAGACTTTCAGCCACTGGCACTCCTATGTTTAGTGGGGAACCAATACCGCTGGCTGGTGTGCACTGCAGCAATTTTGGGGTATATAACGCCGGGAAGTGCCATTTAGCGGGAAGAAAAGCCTACGGGCTATGTCTGTTGCGAGTGGCACCCCCGGGTAAAACCCCAATTTTCTCTGTGCCCACCAGCCGGTAACCCACTTGGTACGGCCATGTTGTGCTGAGAGTTGTAACTGTTTGAGTGGTCGCACCTGAGTGGCGCGTAGGGCGAGGGGTCTGGGTTGTTTGCCGCTGTGTGTCCAGAAAGGCTGGAGAGTTGGATTTGTTTACCTGGGATCCATCGGATGCCCTCACTTCATGCCAGGTCTATGCAAATAAGGTAGCCCCTACGGATTTCTATAGGCAGAAAGAGAAGTAGGAACACTCCCTTCCCCCCACTTTTGAAACTGTTCAGTTTTTCACTGTTGTTTTGAGCTTAACAGCATCCCTAGGCTATAAGACACCATAGTGCCCCCTACCTGCAGGCCCCTTCATACCCTAGGGTTACAAACCAGTGGAGCCAAGTTAAGCAACCTCTGTTGCCCCTTTTCTATCTCTTTATTTTGTTATTATTATTAATTTTGTTTTACTTTTTGTTTTCTGGAAGACTGAATCTGCATAAGCCATCAGGGAATTCTCAGTAATATGTTGATGAAGTAAACTTCCCGGTCATTAGAATGACACCCTAAGTTTAGACCCATCGAAACATTTACTCAAACAATTTCCCTGGGCCCACACACTCACTCACACACCTTCTATCCACCCTGCCAATTCATCGCTAGGATAAATAGGTGTTTGACTTACGCCACTGACTGTTCACCCAGTTAGCTGCACAACACATAACATAGAAGCGTTATAGTGCACACTGAACTTGTAGGAACTTGCATTGGCCTGTTGTGCTCTTCTTTCTCGACCCAGTGTGCCAGCATGTCCAGAGTATCCAGCCCTGCCACCCACTGGGATCAGCTAGAGGTTTGGCTGACCACAATGACGGAGGCCCTCCTGCCCGAGGCGACCAGGGACCTACAGGACCTGAGCCGTGAGCAGCTGGATGACGATTTAAACCGGCTGATGGCCCCCGATCCAACACAGAGCTACACCCACAAGGAGTTGGCTAGGATCATCGGTGCCCTCGCCCACAACCTTATCGCCCAGTTGAAGCTTGGCGACGGAAACGTCACCCTCTTGGAGCAAGAGACAGCAGCACTAAAGCTTCAGGCGGAGGAGGCTCGCAGGAACCAGGCTGACGCCCAGAACCGCCTAGATCAACTGAGCCAGGAGGCCCAAGACCTGGCAACGGATGAGCGGCACCCAGAGCTAAAAGAGGAGGTGCAAAGGCTCCTGGATACCGTAACCGACCTCCGCACGGACAGCGAGCACAGAGAACAGTTGGAAAAGCAGGCCCACGAGGACCTAGAATGCAAGCTCCAGAAAGCAGAGACTCTATTACGACGGGCTGAAACCGAACTGAAAGAGAGGGAGGCAAAAGCCAAAGCCTCTGAGAAACACTTTCAATCAGCCCGAGCTGAAGCCCAAAACTTGGCTCAGCAACACGACCAACTTCAGTCTGAACTTGATACCGTGCAAAGGGAACTGAAGTACGCCTACCAATTTCAAGCTGAACCAAGGGGGGAAAGAGCCACCACTGAACTTCCCCCGACAAGCAGGACCAGACTTCCCAGTCAAGCATCATCCGGGAAAGAGGAAGCTTATAGCCTGCGGTTTAAGACATCACCTGCCAGCATCCAAGAGCCCTTAACCGCCACTGAGGGATGGGAGCGTCTCCAGAGAATCCCTACAAACCACAGCATGGCTCCCAAGGACCTGGACAAGCTAGCCAGAAACATCCCCACGTTTACACCAAACCCTGCAGGAGGACACAACGTACATGCCTACCTGCAGGATATTAACTTTCATCTTCAAAACCTGGCAAACGTTTCCACCAGAGACACTCTGTACTTGCTCAGGATTACCTCCAGCCGCGAGGTGCGCTTCCTGGACCGGCAGTCAGACACTGTCAAAGGGGATTACAAGCAACTACACCAGGCTCTAATAAAGGAGTTTTCAGACCCAGAGTCTGAAGAGGGACTGGTTGCTGCCATGGACCTTAAACAGGGCCGTCTCGAAACCCCACAGGCCTATTACAACAGACTGAGACGAACCTACTTTGGGGCCAGAAATGAGCCAGAGAGGAGGAGGATTTTAATTTTAGAACTCTTTTCCTGCGCAACTGCATCTTGGCGTGAGCCACCACTTAGGAGTCACGGCATGCCCCCGCACCATGACCACTCAACAGCTGCGGGATCTAGCCCATAAGGCCTATGTAAAGCACCAGACTGCCTTTGAAAAGACTGTTAAAATTCCTTTTATCCTCCCTGTCTCTGAACACTACCCAGAGCAGATTCTAGAGGGCACCCAACCGCATCACAATGAAAGGCCTGTCAACAGAGAGGCAAGGGACTTTACCGCCAGCCGGGAACGGTATGATTACACTGGTGCTCCAACCATGCATCTGACAGGATGCCCCGAGAAACCTTGGAGCAGACCACACCCGTCTGACGACCCAGAGGGCAACACTGCCTGGGAAACTTACCTCATCGAGATCGACCCACTGCCAGTGCGCCACAGCATGGAGGACCAATAAGACCCACCTGTCACTTTGACTATTACGATCCAAACCATCATCGTCCGACTAAGCTTCTATGCGAACCCCGTCGGCCGAAGGGGGGAATATGTAGGATCTGGCCAGGTCAAAGGTGAGCATTTGGGGCATCGTAAAACACCATGACCTCTCAGTAGGGGTTTAAACGGCGCCAGCACGTCTGATCCAACTGCCCTCTTCTAAAACATCCATCATTTGATCAGGATGGGGTGTTTTCCCTAACATGCCCACCAGATCTGTTAACAGGAATGAGGGCAAATGGTCAGTCAAGTCGTGAAAGTGTCTCTCTTTCTTCCTAACCGCAAAAGAATGGTTAAATATGTATAAACCTATATCTCCACGTTGTATTTTTGTCCCCATGTTATTCGGTCTCACCTATAACCTCAAAAGCATGTGTGTTTAGGTGTGTTCTGCTTATAGTTTCATTCTTGTAAAACTTCAGGTCAATGTACTTATAATCCTGGCATGTTTTATATCTAAATGTTCCTCTCTTCATTCCTTTAAAGATCGTGTATAGCACAGTAATGTGTTTTATACCATACTCCTTTTATGTCACTCTAAGAGTTTTACAGCGCCAAACCCCTAAGTGATCCCAAATGCAAATTAGCTAATATGCGTAACAAAGAAACTTTATTTCGCGCCTAAAATCATCTCATCACATTGGATCGCCCACCTTGGAGGGCCGTGAAACCCCCAGGCTTAAAACCGTGAACGGAGCAATCGAGGCTCTTCCGTGTGTTCCAGTTCAAGAACACCTCCTGAGACCTGTCTCCCCCTTCGGAGACAGTTTTTCCTTTCGGCGAGTTACTTCGGCAAAGTTCGTTCTGCTTCGTCCGCCAATCCGGCTCCAAGAAAGAAGTCGACGGACTCACCCGCTTGCTTTGAAACCATCAGGACTCTGAAAACCCTTTCAACGCGCACAAGAACTTGTCCCAGCACACTCAGGGAACCAATGCAAGTATCTCAACTATATCCTAAATAGCTGCGTTTAAGCTTTAGCCCCTTGTAACTAAGGAGACTGTCCTCGATGGTTCATGCAGATGTGAATAGCTGTTTGTAATACTGCCACTCCTTGCTTTGTCTATTTCTTCCATTTCTTTACTGTTTTTATGTTTCATGTTACGTTTGTCTTAACGTGTTATATCTAGTTAGTTGTATTGTTTCCCCTTTTAGTATAGCTAATAAACCCGCATTTGTTATCTACAATCGAATTGTTGCTGTGTCTCTTTATCACATATTAACGTCACTTAAACTGCTTGATTTCGTTATAATTTCTGGAGCGGTACTGTACTACAGTAGAGTGTTATGTTTCCGAGGCCAGGAAAGTAATATTTTTAGACTTGATATACGATCTGCGTGGAGTCAGCTCGGTCCCTTGTACGAGTTGAATCTAGTTTGGGGGGTGTGTATTATTATGTCTTTCTGGTGGAATCCAGTAAAAGTGTAACGTAAAATGGGGAGTGGTATCGTACAGTTAAGTCACATCATTAATTAATCCGTATTTTAAGGGTACGTGTTGACAAATTCATTGAGTTTGGTCCCCGTCAAAACCACACGTCACAGTCATCATGCAGTGGGGGGGTGACGGAATATTGCGCCGGGAGGCCAGGGGTCATGTTGTGACTAGGGTCCATTGGCTTGAAAAGACGCCCATCTGGATTTTTTAGGGAACTTTAAGCCCAGTAGGACACCCAAGATTGGAACAGTGTGATGAAGGTATGATCGTAGTTAAGATGTGCTGGGTCTTGGACATGAGCGTGGGAGTGCGTGTGGGAGTACCAACCGACAGGCAGAAAAGTCGAAATCTGGGAACTCTGCCCCACTCGTCTATCTCAAATAGGGAGGACTATGGGAGAGATGCTGTGTGCCCCAAAGGTGCGGTGATGGCTGCTCTCGCTGGGGTGTAATGGGGCTCCCGGCTCGAATCAGTCCTCGTTGTCGCATCTATCATTTCCCTATTTTGCCATTCTGGGTCCTGATCCATCTGGTGGCCTGGGGCTCTGGCGCTTGCTCGCTGAATGGCAGCTGATGCATGGGGGCTCATCATCTGGTTGCCAATACGGATAGGTATGTGTGTTATTGCAGAGTATTAGGAGTTTGAATTCCCACGATGGGGTTATATTGTTAGTGGATTAAGTAAGAAGTGTGTGCAGCTACAAGAGGCGGCCTGTGATCTGATGTGTATACGCCTGTACGTTCGAGCAGGTTGGTGCGCGTTGGGGTCGTGGGGGGAGTTGTGGTCTGTGTACATCATGAATTGGGGGGATCAGCACTTAGGCCCTACCGGCCCTAGTGGGGGGGGCTCCGCCTGGTCACAGAGAAAAAAGTGTGGGCCGTGCACCAAAGGGTCAATGGAAGTGTCTGGTAATGTTGCAGACATGGGGCTCTCGCTGACCAAAGAGCGGTGGTAAGTGATAAGTGACTGTAACGATGATCAAAAATATCAGTGCCAGGAGGGGAGTAGATAGCTCGATAGGAGGCGGAAGGAATGAGCCGAGAGGCTGCCTAGCAACAGGTGGGCAGGTCATCTGGTGGGAGCACATGCAAAAAAGAGGAGTGCCTGGGATCGGGAATAAGACCCGCACACAAATGACATATAGTGCTAGGGGTGATCAGTGAAGGTCACGTGCGGCAAAGCACAAACCCGGGCGGTAAAAAAAGGTGTGATAGGGGGGAGACGCGGGGGACTATAATGAGTCGGTGAGGGAACCAAATTGTAACTAGAGGGTGGTAAGGGGCTAGAGGGGGATGGGGAACCGAGGGTGCTCGCCCTCTCAAAACTCGGGAGTAGTTCTGTCTCAGGGTCGAGAGAGAACTGTGGGAGCAGTGGGTCAGGGTTGTCTGACAGACCGACAGACTCAAAACGATCGATAGCGCGGCAATAGATGATAGCATTGAATCGGCCAGGGTAGAGGGCGCGGGGGAATGAAAAGAATAATGGTCAGAACTCCCTCAGTCATTCTTCTTGCTAAAAACTGTAGCCTATACTGTCTTATTATGTTAGGGGCTAAACGTGGCAAACTCAGCCTGGATTTATGAAGATTTTAATTAATTTCATAAAACTGATGATGATGATCGTTCGTTTGTTATACATCACAAACTCACCTTTTCTGACAACGTTTCGTCTCACCCCGACGACATGACGACATGACTGCCCTCATGACGACATGGCGCTGGGTGCCTAGGGTTGCTGTTGAGTTGGAGGTGGTCTTGAAAGCCCCTAACCTGGTATTTTGCCCACCTACCATCGTGACATACCCCCCTCACCCGTGGACCACTATTGCCACATACCTCATATACCCGCCCCCCCTCGCCATGGGAACACTATGGTGCCCCACTTAACTCTATCCCCCCCCCCTCGCCCATGGAAACCACTATGGTGCCCACTTAACTCTTATACCCCCCCCCTCGCCCATGGAACCACTATGGTGGCCCACTACCTCTTATGACCCCCCCTCGCCCATGGAACCACTAGGTTGGGCCCACTTACCTCTTATGACCACCTACCCTCGATGACAAACCCCCTCACCCGTGGAACCACTATTGTGCCCACATACCTCAATGACCCCCCCCCGCCCATGGAACCACTATGTGCTCACTTACCTCTATGACCACCTACCATCGATGACATACCCCCCTCACCCGTGAAACCACTATGTGCCCACTATACCTCATATGACCCCCCCCCGCCCATGGAACCACTATGGTGCCCACTTACCTCTTATCACCACCAACCCTCGTATGACATAACCCCCCTCACCCGTGAAACCACTATTGTGCCCACATACCTCCTATGACCCCCCCTCGCCCATGGAACCACTATGGTGCCCACTTATACCGTGCTTAGTACCAGGCCCCCTCGCCCATGGAACACTATTGTGCCCACTTACCGTCTTATGGGAACCCACCTACCATCGAAGACTGAATAATACCCCCCGCTGGGCGCGCGAGCGGTGGGGGGGGGGCTGGGGGGTGAGAGGTGTGGAGGGGGAACCACTATGGTCCCACTTACCTCGTGGGACTCCCCGCGCGGGGGGTCGCCTCTTCACAGTCGGTGATAAGGCTGAACACATTTATTGCCAACTCTACAAAGCGCCATGCTGGCATTGTGGATACTCAAAAACCAGTGAAT
>VCII01000920.1:0-24522 GCA_006030095.1 Triplophysa siluroides
TATATTTAAAAAATGTGGGTTGCCTTAGTAGTTTGTAGGAATAGAGTATTGTGTGTTTGGCATTTCTCTGCAATGATTAAAGCACTGTCTAACAAGGGTGAAATGAAATACGCTAATCGGAGAGATCTAAGAACAGAAGATTGATTTTAAGTTGGTGACAGGAAACAGTTATAAATGTGCGGGAAAGGGGAAGGGGGTTATCGTCAGGGCGTCAAAAAAAGGAAAGCTTGCTTGGGTCGATTGTCGCCAACAGTTGCGAAAACGACCGCACACGCGAACACGCGCAAAAACCTCTGTCGATTAGTTTGAGTGCACAGCCTCGAGGGAGTTGGTTCTCACAATCATAGTGATCCAATTTACTTTTGTGCGGATGAAGCACAGAACTAGATCTTTGGAAGGAACAGCTTGATGACCAAAACAATTCGTTTGCCCCCATTGGAACTACGCAGGAAAAGTAAGAAGGCGGGCAACAATTAGAATGGTTCTCAATAGTGACCGCCATCACGTGTTTTGCTGTCCTGCCATATAATATTGGAGAAGTGATAACATATCTTCGGTTTGAGACAAAACACAGACAGATTGATACCAGATTGGGAGACAACTGGTGGAATAAGTGTCATAAGGATAATATAATGCGCAGAAGATTTGTGTCAGTTGCATTGTTGTGGTAAACGGGTGGGGGGGCAGGGGTCATAAATTATCATCGGTTAAAGACTAATGGTTTTTTGGGGGAGTGAAACAATTAGTCTTAGAAATATGTAAAAATATGCGATGGTCAGTCAAGACGGAGAGAGGAGGAGCGAAAACGATAGGCGGTACGTGGAAACAAACGTACCTTGGCAACAATGTCTTCAGAGTGTGTGTTTAGCACCCGAGAGTCGTCCAAACCGGGAGGCCGAATATTGTTTGGCTAATGTGGGATTAAAAGCAAAGTTATAAACCAGTTAACAAACAACAAACACCATCCGTAGTCCGGGGAGGGGTATGTTAATTTGGTTGTCCGCCTGGGTGCGCAAAATAGGTTTTTGGGAAATTGGTTACAGCAAGAGTCATGACTGAGTTTATAAGTGTGTAGTGTTTAAGAGGAAGGCCGTCGGGATTCCGTTGAATAGGAGTCTTTAGAATTGAAGAACAGTATGACCAATAACTAACGCAATCACTGTGTGTGATCTACTTATGCCACACTAATGTGGCTGCGATATAGGCAAAGTCCCGTCGACGGGAAATACGTTTCCAATTCAAAACCCAGAGCGGGGATTGGCTTTAGAGCAACAAATACTGAGCGACAACGCCTTATGGGTAACGTGTGTTTGCACCTTGAAGGGCATCTCATGCCTGGGCTGCTCCAAGGTAGTTTTAGGAACAGATGAAAGAATAATAATGTCAAGGGTGTTTTGTATTTAGAAGACCCTTAGCTTATGTGGGTAAGTAGCAAAAAAACCACAGAGGGTGTAGCCCAAGAGGTCAGACGCGGTGCATTTATTCAATTTATGAAAGGTGGGGTTTTGTCACCGCACCTCATGCAAAATGGTAAGCAGGGAAATAATACGAGAGGGCGAAGAGAGGGAAATGGAGCCGGGGTATCGCCGTAGGGGGACAAAATGAGTGGTAGCCATATTAGAGGCTATGTTTACTTTTTACTAGAATGTCGTATATAAATAAATACTGCACCGATGTAACAGGTGCGAATAACAAAAACAAATAATAATATTGGAGTGCAAATGATTAGGTTTCCCTTGGAATCAGTGATGTGTTTTTACAGGCAAGCTTCAATTGCATACAGGACGAGCTTCATGGGAGTGGCTCGACCCAAGAGAGTTTGGGTGCCAAAAATGCTGATCTAAGGGTGGTAATGTTGTTTTATCCCATTGTGTTTTGTAAGTACAGATCCATGTGATGTGAGTTTGAAAAATCGTTCTTGATAGGGCTGGAGGGGGGCACTAACACGAAATAGACTGAACGCTGGTGAACGAAGAAAATATTGGACAACAGACAATTATGGGGATGAATGTGATCATTAAAAAATGTAATTTCAACCCACATGGAAGATTCATGAGAGATTAGAAAATTATAGGGAATCGCAATTTGTGAGATTAATGTTAGTGACAGTGTACTGGTGGTGAAGGATAAAAATATGACGGTGCGGTATTAAATATTTTGAAGTTTCCGACGAAGGTACTTAGGGGGACGTTAACTGCTTGTGAGAGAAAATAGTCTCACAGCTAACAGATCAAGACAGAGAAAACGACCCACGATGGACAAGTGTTAACATTGCGCTAATAAAGGGTGGTATAAGGGGTTTGATATAGGTGATAGAAATTTCACTCGAGAGTAATTCGCAATACGGAACGATTTAGTCCTTGGGGTACACATGAGAACAGCAACAACGAGGGAGGATATGCTTTTGTTGTGTCGTGATATTAATTTAACTTATGGAAAATGGAACAAACGAAATGGTATTTTACATATCTGCAAAGCGATGGGAAAAAAGAAAGGAGGCAAAGGGAAAAAAAGGGGGAAGTAAACACAATTGTATGTGCCTATTAAGGACTAAAATGACATCTTTATAGTTTCTCAGTATAGTAGAAAAAACGTTTGGGTATGTGGTTAAGGTGGGATTGTTCATTCACGGTGGATATTGACGAAAGAGCTTCAAATAAACCACGTTTGCGGGGAAAGTGGAAAACCAGCGTTTATGTAACTTAGAAGTGCGTGCTAGTGGGAATGATAGGTTGACAAGCTCGAACTGTTGGTGCATCAACGGCGTGATGAGCATTAATCGACAGGCGTGCGCGTAGGTTCAAAGGACTGAAGTACCGGGAAGAACAGTGGCAAACGGATACGCCGACAGAGTGAAAGTGGAGCGCACAGATCGTGTTACTGAACAACGATTTCAAGACAAGGAGGCATAGAAAGCCCGTGACGCGGGGGAGAAGGGGAAAAAAAAACTAATAAGTCAAAGAGTGATCAAGGAGGGGTGCGGTTGTCTGTTACAAGGGGTGTATGCCAAAGAGATAAATTACTAATTCCAATATAGCATAATTTTGTTTAGGGGGAAGGTAGTGTAAAAATGTTTTTAGATGGTTAGAGTAAATGACCGGGGGATTAAAAAAAAAAAAAGGAAACCAATAAAGTCATTGCCCAAATATTGTGTGTAGACACCCTGTGCGCAGAGTTAAAGGATGTAAATTTTTAGTCATGTCAAGGTGTTAAAGTGAGGGTAGTGTTATTAGAAGTAAGATGGGTGTAGATGTGGCAGTAGGAAGTATTTAAGTGATCTAGTCTAATAGTTCGTCTACAGAGTTAAATGCAATAAATAAGAACGTGTATTGTGGAAGAGGTAATAGCCGCACGTGATGAGTTAACAAAGGACTGGGGAGTTCAAAACCTTTGTGGGGATGTGGCAGGGACATTTTCTAATCACATTATGTGAACACGGGGTGCATTGAAGGGGACGCATGAGAACAATTATAGGCACAATCATGTTAAGCTTCCAAGTAACAATACATAAGGTGGGAAGGGATGACATTTACGGATTTGGATGAAAAATAAAGCGGGTGTCAAGCACAAACAATAGGGATTTTACAAAAATGTTACCAGGTTAAATAGTTTACGGGGGGGACCATTTTATAAATTAGACACCAACGTCGTGGGGTCAACATGTAACAAGATTAAAAAGACAAATGGGGTCAGAGTCAAGTGATCCTACAACTCAGGTTAGGAAAGCATAGATAAAGATCAAGTAAAGTTGAGTTGTTGGCGTTCAAGTAACAGCAAGAGACAAAAAAGCGCAGCAGAGCCGAAGGGACTAAAGTCAAAAGTAGTCAGAACACATGGAAAGAACCTACACCCGAAAATAAGGTAGAGAATTGCAAGAATAGGCAAAAAACTAACGCTCTTTATCAAGAGGTTCAAAAAAAAATTACGAAATTGGGAAAAAGTATTATAAAATAAGGAAGGAACGCGCCCGGGTAATCAAAGGAAAAATTCTTCAAAGAAGGTCATTATCAACAGTCAACAGAGCCACAGTGTAAGAACAATGGAGTGATCTGGTGCTTGCATGAGCGAGTCAGGGGAACTCCATCGGTTTCCGGAAAAAAAACACAGTTCATGTGGAAATTCGGTCGTACGTGTGGAAAAAAGACGTAAAAGCGTAAATTTAGTGAAGGAATAAGCCGTCCGGGTGACGTCAATGCAACCTGTCCAGAGGATACCAGCGAAGACGGGACGCGTTCAGAAAGTGTAAACAATAATCAATAAAAAAGTCGTTGTGAGGAAGGGTAATTGGTCCAAGGTCACATGGTATCGCAACAACAAGGCCCAATAAACAGTACGAACTGGATGGGGAGAATATTCCCACAGAAGGAGAACCCCATTGGCCGTGAAGCAGGCTCTCTCTTCGTGTGACCGTGGCAGTACAAAAAACAAATGACAAGAGGGTGGTCAAAATAAAAGAGAGTCGGAACATGTCAATTATACGTGAAAAGCAATCTCGTGACAATTCACTTAGAGGGGGTGATGCTCTGTTAAGAACGAACAAAGAAGTCTGTGCATGCTATAAAAAGCATCTTAAAACAACCAAGCATGTTCTTAAACGTGTAGCAAGGACCATAAGAAGAGAACCATTGGAATAGACCGCCTAGAAAGCAGAGGATGCTAAAAGAAGAAGTAGCGGGAAAAAAATCAAGCAAGCAGCGGAAAAGCAGTAAGAAGCGTTGGTGTTAAAGCGGAGAAGCAAGGGTGAATGTTAAACGAAGACAGCAAAAAGGGCCGAAAGGAGGAAAGACGAAGTGCGGTAACGATTACGTTGCGTTCGAAAACTATGAAGAAAAAAAAATTTTGGAGCACATACAGAAACTCTGGGGGAAATGACCAAAAAACATCGAGGTGAAGATACATCATCTGGAGGCAGTAAAAGGTCTTAATGCAGCACGAGCGAGAATGCAGGTATATGATCAAATGAAAGTCATAGAAGAACGGAAAGATATACTGGAGCATGAGATGGTAGCAGATAATAAACTCCCGGCTCCTTCAAATCCTCAGGCTCTACGTATGACCTCAATCCCACAAGCTATGACCACCTCAAATGAAAGTACATCAGAGCTCATTAAGGTGCTTGCAGGCGCTTTAAGTGCCAACAGAATTCCAGTTCCTGAACCTTCAGTTTTCAGTGGCGATCCATTGCAATACAACGATTGGAAACTCTCCTTTGAAACACTGATCGACCAGAGAACATTCAAGACAAAGAAAAGATATACTACCTTCGAAGATATGTGAGTGGAAAAGCTAAGAAAGCCCTCGATGGTTATTTTCTTCTCGGAACTGAGTCTGCCTATGTTGCTGCATGGGAGATTTTGGAAGAGAGATACGGAAACCCATTTACGATTGCAAAAGCATACAGAGACAAGCTTCAAGAGTGGCCCAAAATAGGATCTAAGGACAGCCTTGAGCTCAGGGAGTTCAGTGATTTTCTCCGTAGTTTGTGAGGCTGCCATGGTTCACATCAAGGCATTGGAAATCTTGAACGACTGTAATGAAAACAGGAAAATTCTCTCCAAGCTACCTGATTGGCTAACGGCAAGATGGAACCGGAAGGTTATCGAAGTAGAAGAAGAGATAAACCAATTTCCCTCCTTTAGCCAATTTGTCAAATTTCTGACAAGGGAGGCCAAAATAGCCTGCAATTCTGTCACATCATTGCAGTCACTAAAACAAGGTGAAGCTGAAAACCCAAAAGTCCAAAACATCAAAACTTCAGAGCAAAGACACTGACCACAAGTTCCAGCGAACAGACTTTTATTACATGCACTTTCTGTAAGAAAACTGGGCATACTTTGCACAAATGCAGGAAGTTCATGCAGAAAGCGGTTTCAGACAGAATCAAATTCATTCGAGTTGAAAGTCTATGCTTTGGGTGTCTCAGGTCTGGTCACCAGTCAAAGAGCTGCAACAGTAGAAGTGTCTGCGACATTTGCAACAAGAGGCATCCTACCTGTCTGCATGAGGAGCGAGACAAAAAAGAACAAGACCGCCACAAGCCAAGCAAAATCCAAGTCAAGAAAGATACAGAGAAACACCTCAATCATCCCAACATGAAGAAACCACAGCTGCTACTTCCATAGAGTAATACTTGGTGAAGTTAATGCACAAACAGCTGCAGTAATTCCTGTCTGGCTTTCATCCCTAACTCAACCAGAAAAAGAAGTCCTTGTATATGCTCTGTTGGATTCTCAAAGCGACACAACCTTCGTTCTAAGCGAAGTAGCTGAAGTCTTGGAAGCAGACAAAGAACAAGTGAAGCTCAAGCTCTCTACTATGACCTCAAGAACCACAGTAGTAAGCTCTCAAAGAGTAAATAACCTACAAGTCAGAGGCTTTTACTCCGGTAAGAACATCTCCTTGCCACCCGTCTACACACGCGAGTTTATTCCAGCCAACAAATCGCACATACCTACAAACGAAACTGCTAAAGCATGGTCCCATCTAGAGCATCTCCAAGAAGAGATCGCACCTCTGCAGGACTGCGAAGTAGGTCTGCTTATTGGGTATAACTGCTCACAAGCTCTACTTCCAAAGGAAGTTGTGTTTGGCGAAGATCATCAACCTTATGCACAGCGTACGGACCTTGGATGGAGCATTGTTGGCCATAGACATCCCACTGTAGACTACGGTGATGCCATCGGAATTAGTCATCGCATAGTAGTGAGACAAGTGACACCAGGTGTGGAGCCTTCTCTCAATCTCAAAACTGAAGTACACTATGTGAGCCGAAACAAAGTAAAAGATATCACTCCCTCAGACATTATAAAGGTCCTTGAGTCTGACTTACCTGAAAGAGAACCCAAGGTGGGAGATATCAGACCGGATGATCCGAGCTTCGCAAGGTGCTTGTGTGTAATACTAAAGCCAAAGAAGATAGATCTTTTCTGGATCGCCTACAGAAATTCTCTGATTGGTCAAGAGCAGTAAAAGCAGTTGCCAGATTGAAACGACAAGTCAAAGAATACAAAGGTGTGAAGCAAAGAACCAACGCAGCCAAGCTTAGAAGAAAGGAAAGAAGCAGAACTCACTATCATCAAGCTAGTTCAAGAAGAAGCATTCTCAGAGGAGATAAAAAGCTTGAAAGCAAAACGGGTAGTTACCAAGACCAAAGACAGTAAGCTGTATAAATTGAGTCCTTTTTTGGACGAAGAGGGTATTTTAAGAGTGGGAGGACGCCTAAGTCAAGCCACGTTACATCCACATGTGAAACATCCAGCAATACTCCCAAAGAACTGCCACATATCAGTCTTACTCATTGAGCACTTTCACAAAAGAGTACAACATCAAGGACGTGGAATGACAATAAATGAACTGCGAGCTAATGGATGGTGGATCCTGGGATGCAGCAGCTGTCTCATCACACATCTCCAATGTGTCAAGTGCAGAAAGTACAGAAGAGGTACTGAAGAACAAAGGATGGGGACTTACCACAAGACAGAACGGAGATGACTCCACCCTTCACTTACGCAGGCATAGACTGTTTCGGTCCAATCTATGTAAAGGAAGGAAGAAAAGATCTCAAGAAATATGGTCTCTTACTTACCTGTCTATGTTCAAGGGCCATACACATAGAAATGATTGATGACATGACAACTGATGCATTTATTAATGCTTTAAGGGCGTTCATTGCCATAAGAGGAAATGTGCGTCAACTAATGTGACCAAGGAACTAACTTTGTTGGTGCAAGGCGAGAGTTTGCAGAACTCCTGAAAGAAATGGATCAAGAAAGAGTAAAGGCTCTAGGATGCGAATTTTTTATGAACCCTCCAGCGGCAAGTCACATGGGCGGTGTCTGGGAGAGACAAATAAGAACAGTAAGGAGTGTTCTAACTGCTGCTATACTTGACCAGTCATCGCGAAGGCTTGACAGCACCTCTCTAAGAACATTCCTGTACGAGGTTATGGCTATTGTTAACAGCAGACCACTCACAGCTGAATATTTGAATGATCCATCTGGACTTGAACCTTTGACTCCGAACCACATCCTTACAATGAAGTCAACCATTCTTCTGCCCCCACCTGGACAATTTGTTAGAGAAGATCTCTATCTTCAAAAGAGGTGGCGTCGAGTGCAGTATTTAGCTAATGAGTTTTGGACCCGATGGAGGAAAGAATATCTATTAAACTTACAACCAAGACAAAAGTGGCACATGGACAAAAGAAACTTGAAGGTCAATGACATCGTCCTTCTGCAAGATGATCTGATACCACGCAACGAATGGAAGCTAGCAAGGGTCTCAGAAGTCTATCCAGGGTCAGACAGTAGGGTGAGAAAAGTAAGGTTGCTAGTTAGTAACACTACATTTGACAAAAGGGAAAATCCATAACTAAAACAGTGTTTCTTGAAAGGCCCATACATAAAGTTGTTACTCTGCTTGAGGCAGACTAAGGAGTTTATTGTTTTTATTGAAACTCTATGCTAAATATTTAAATACCAAAAGGTTAGAAGTTTTGTTTACAAGTTTATTTGCAACATCCATTATGTGTAGAGAAATCCACATTAAGGTTTGTGTGATTTGGTGGGAGTGTAACTGTCACAACATTATAATAATGTATAATTTGTTTTCAACCAATGTCATAATTTAGAATTATAAATCGCATTTAGTATTATTTAGTGATTTTACTTGGTAAAATTGAAGTGCTTTTATTTTGAAGTTTCCGCGCAAGGTCTTATGGGGACGTACGCGTGTGAGAGAGTCGTCAAGCTAACAGCAGAGAAGCATGGACAATTTAATGCTCTGATAAAAGTGTTAAGGTTGATATAGTGGATGTCAGCGATCTAAGGAAACATTTATTCCCTTGTGTACAGCATGCAGCCAACGAGGTATGCTGTTTTGTGTCTGTATTTTACTTTGGTGAACGTTATTTTACATGCTGCGCATGCCATTGTATGTGCATATTAAGCTAATGCAGTCTTTATTTTCTCGTTATACTGTATGTTTAGTTTTCACGGTGGATATGGAGAATAAGCTTCAAATAAACCCGTTGCAAGAAAACCACTTGTGTCTGCCAGTGCTTCGAGGGAATTATACTACAGTCATGGAAAAAAATAAGAGACCATTTAAAAATTGTTTTAAGTTTTTCTGAATTTACTATTTATATGTATGTGTTTGGGTAAAATGATCATTTTTGTTTCATTTTATGAACTATTAACAATATTTTCCCCAAATTTCGAAATACAATTTTTCTTTTTTGTGAAAAGGGAAAACCGTAGAAGCATGTAAAAATAACAAAAATTATTATTGGCAGTATTTAAGGTCTGAAAAAATACAAGGAAAACAAGTTCATATTCACTTTTAAGCCATACAAGAGTAATATTTGTACATGTATTTGAGAAAAATATATTTTATTTGATAACCTGGACTGGAATGGCCACAATTCATCTAGAAATGCTGATTAAATGAAAATATAGATAGATGTCTATAGATAGTCACCTCAATAGGTTTTCAACAGAGCAACTCTCATGAATCTAATCTATAATATGGGACTGTGAGGATATTTCTGCAAAATGCTTTCTATCTTTCACTGTCAATGACTTATCTCCTTTTGTAATTCAAGACATCTCATCGGATTCTGTCACCATGGAATCAGTCGTCTTTGCGTAATTTCCAATGAGATTAGACAACTGTTACTTTGTTTGGTTTCTTCAAGAAGTTTTGAAGTCATGTACGTTACAAAGACTTGATTATGATGGCACAGCTTGTAGTTGGAGCAGGATAATGGCGTTTTAGGATGATAAAGGAAATTCATTGGACTTAATGGGCTTTTGAGTTCATTGGCAGAATCACAAGCCATAACAGTAATGCTATATCTTCTATCCAAATGGGAAATTACCCAGTCAATTGAAATGCTGCCATCAGTAGCAGTACTCCATAAATCAAAACCTTTTGATTGTCCTTTTACTGTTATTTGTATTTGTTACAATGAAAGTTTAAAGCGCTCAAAAAGCCTTCGATTGTTTGAAAGTAATAGATACTACTCTGTCCATCCATCCATTTTCTACCGCTTGTCCGAACTACCTCGGGTCACGGGGAGCCTGCGCCTATCTCAGGAGTCATACTTGTCTGTATTGAATTTTATTCATAAAAATCTTCTGTTTGTAACATATAATGATGCTCTGAAACTGGGATGCTCTTGCAGCTCTGTAGGTCACTGGAAAATAAAACATGAACTCTTTAAAACTTGGCACTGTTATGTTGGTTTAAAAGCAAGGACTTCCATTGCTTTAATACACAGCTAATGTGTGCCTGAATGCACAGAGCTATAACTGGCTTTGAGACCTATTCTCTCGTCCGACCTCTGCCTTTGCACATCATACGAGTAAAAATCTAATTTTTCAACACAATTAACCTCAGCAGCGCATTCATAAACAGAGTTATGATTGTACACAGCAGTGTGCTTGTGTCATATACTGTAGATCTTGTACGATTGTGAAAGTCATGGTGGTTTCGAATGTCTTTGTGTTTAAAACCCATTTATCAACCTTCAACCATGACTTGGATTTTACCATGAAAACGTTAAATTTCACTACGGGTTTTGTTTATGTGAATATATTCATGCTGCCATGCCATTTGAGTACGTAGCCCTTATGGTGGCTCTTTCTAAAAAGAAGACCTTTTGGATCGTTTATCAAGGTGAATGTAGTTGCAAGCATTCTTGGGGTCAGAAAAGGCAATTAAGAAACCCTCAAGTCGTTCTGGTTGGAAAATAGATTTTTTTTGGCCTAGCTAAGCAGGGATGTCTGAATCCCAGTTTGGAATAGGATCAATTTATTTGATTGATGTTGGTATTTTTTCTTCTCTCTTTCTCTCTCTCTCTCACTCTCTTTCTTTCTATCTGTGGTGATTCAAGGTCATTGGTTAACCACCGTCAATCAAATATCTTTCTGTTTTCATATTTCCATCATACACTTAAAAATAAAGGTGCTTAAAATGTTCTTCACAGCGATGCCATGGAGGAACCTTTTTGGTTCCACGAAGAACCATTCAGTCAAAGGTTGTTTAAAGAACCATCTCTTTCTTCATTTTTTATAATCTAAAGAACCTTTTTTGCCACAAAGAACTTTTGTGAAACGTCTTCAGACGTTAAAGGCTCTTTACAGAACCATTTAGACAAAAAAGGTTCTTCAAAGACATCGAAGAACCTTTTGAAAGCACCTTTATTTTCAGACTGTATGTCGCTGCTGTCCTTCTAAAACCTCGTATCTACTTATTTCGTGATTTATATTATTGGCCATATAATATTATTATTATTAGTCACTGTAGTGGAGTAGGCGGGGCGAGACCGTGGTTCGAGACCGTGAGTAATTGTGAATAAGCGCCAGCTGTGCGCACACCGGGCTCGAATCACGTAGGAGATTGGGAGCATATAAAAGGAACGAGCGACCGGACCGTCGAGGAGAGGACCGGGCCCGAACTTATGTTAAGTTGTTTTATATGTTTATGTATTGTGTTATTCGCCGGCAGTCGTCCGTGAGGGGCTGCCGGCTGTTTATTTACGTTGTTTATTTTGTGATTAAATGTTTGCCGGTTCCCGCCTCCTTCCTTTCCTTTTATTGAACTTTCTACAGTCACCCTTTATGTTTGTCACTGGGTTTTGCAAATATCTAACCAATAAAAGTATTACAAAGTGCTTGTCAACTTTGACAACACAGTATTTAATCATTTAAAAAGTACAGTGATTTTGCCATATCCTAAAAAACAGCAAATTTGGACATACGAGGTTTGGGAGAAAGTGTGTGCGGTGGGGTGGATGCAGGATGTCTGTTTGTCATATTCTGCAATGATTACAATCTAATTGTTGATTTTTAGTGGGTTTGGTGCAAGAGAACATACAGTACAGTGAAGTAATTGTTCTTGGTTTTGGTTTGAACCTGGCAGGTGCTTTCATCCATCACAATCTGCAACCCATTTAAAATTTCATCTTCACATTTGATCAATGTCCCGGGTGATCAAATCGACGACTCTACCAGAACTGCAGGAACACGAACCAAGGCAGCCGAGGTTTACAAATGAAATCATTATGTTGCAATCCATTGTTGTTGTAGGAACCATTATGGTAAACTCATTCAAAGCTGTTGCACACCAAAAGCCTCCGTGCTTTTAGCAAAGCCCAGATAGACCCAAATAAATCAATAGCACTGTATTTTCTTATAGTGTTTCGTGGAAATACTACAAATCCCAAAACTACTGTCATTCACGCAATCGATAGCCACATAATATCCATGTATTGCTGAGCTGTTTGTCAGGTGTTTTGACTAATTGCACAAGGGGTTTGGCAGCCCTCAAGGGAATTCACCTTAATGATCCGATTCTGCTTTTCTCCAGCTGGTTGGTTGTGAGTGAAACATTTTCTAGACTGCAGATCTAGTAGAGGTGTGTTAAAGCTTTACTACTTGTGCTTTTTCCCTTGGACCAATAAACAATCCCCTAGCAACACCTCAGTGACCACCCACAACTCTATTGGACTCCATAGCAACGTCCTAGCCACCACCCACATCACCCGAACAATAGCAATAGCATACTGCATAGCAATGCTCTGGAAACCATCCACAGCCTCCCATCATCCTGTTTTTTTTTTCAAAGATATCAATATTTTTTGGTCTATACTCTTTGTAGAGAACGACTGTCAATTTTAAAAGCGTAAATCTGATAAAGATTATTTTTGTGATCCTTTAGGGGCGCACTAGCATATTGATGACTTCAAACAAACGTGGACTACAAAACTACTACAAAACGTCTCGGTTACGTATGTAACCTCGGTCCCTGATGGAGGGAACGAGACGTTGTGTCGAAGACGACAGATGGGGTTCGCCCTTGAGAACCAATCAACTCTGACTACTATAGAAAAGGCCAATGAAATTTGGCGAATGAAATTTGCATGCCGGGCTCCGCCCCCGGATGTCCGGTATAAAAGGAAGCCGGCGTGCAGCATTCACTCACCTTTTGTTCTGAAGAGCCTGAGAGCCTCTCACGACTGCAGCAGAATACGATACGTGTTAGTGGCATAAGGGACACAACGTCTCGTTCCCTCCATCAGGGAACCGAGGTTACATACGTAACCGAGACGTTCCCTTTCTGTCGGTCTCTCGACGTTGTGTCGAAGACGACAGATGGGGTTCTCTATGGAAAACGCCACAACGCTGTATCGCGTCACAATCTCTAGCGAAGCGACGGTAACAGGCCTGGGCGTGTCAGCTCGATGCTTTCGCGAAACTGTAACCTTCCAGTGTGGTGGTCGGGGGGTTCCAGAGCTTTCTTGGAGAAAGATGGGAACAGCCCTGACCGGTAACCTTTCACGGACGGAGGCCTTAGCTCTCTACTGGCGAGAGGCCGTCCGGCTCGGGTTTACACTGGGTAAGCGCAACTTCCTTATTAGGGATGCGCTGCAGAGGCCACCTCCTACCCGTGGGGAGGAATACGGTGGATAAGGTATGGTCTCGTCCTTGGAGGAGAACGCATGGAACGTGCGGGCTGAGTAGTTAACCGCGAGGTGGAGGTCCACCTGGGGAAGCTCATGCGTTACCAGGAGGGGAACCATATCATGAGGATACATCAGACGGAACAGCCCACGGGGGGGGGGTGTTACAGGCGTCCGGTAGCACTAGGTCCGGTTAGAGCCAGGGGATGGCTCACATGTTATCCCGGCCTAAGGGGAGGCTGCTCTGCCCAGCCAACCCCCCAGGTGGTGCTTGCTTAGTGATGGATAGAATGCCTATTCTTAACCAAGTGGTTGGGTAAGAAGGGAAGCGGATAGGGTACCTGTCCTTAGCCAGAGTAGGGTAAGGAGAGAGGTAGATAGCACACTGACCCAGCCTCCTAGAGGGTGGGGTGATGCTTCGCAGGCATACGCCCCGCCGGATGCCAGTCCTACATGTTGCCACGCAGGACGTGGGCTGACACCGGGTTTACGCTAGGGTTTGTTTAACCCCTGCGAAGGTGTATGGGCGTAGCCCAACCCGCAGCTCTACAGATGTCTGCTAGAGAGGCGCTTCTGCCAGTGCCCAGAGGTGGCTATACCCCCCTCAGTGGGCATGGGAGATTCTGAGATTGGAATGTCGTCGTAACGGCATCCACGACTCAGTGCGCCAACCTCTGCTTGGAGACAGCCTTCCCCTCTGCTGTCCTCCAATACAGATGGTCAGCTACTGAGGCCCTGCTGCGGTCCAGGACACAACACGGATGGGGTGGGTCTTCCTCCCCAATGGGGAGCGCCTGCAAGTTCACCACTTCGCCCGTAAGGGAGTAGTGGGAACTTTTTGGCACGCATCCGGGCCTGGGTCTCAAGATAACGTGAGAGCTACCAGGGCCGAATTCAAGGGCAATCCGGGGACACGGAGGATGCTCGGAGGTGCCCTACCCTCTTGAAGGAAGCGAGTGCCATCAGGAGGGCCGTCTTACTCGAGGGGCTCTTGGGGGGCCCAGAGGCCCCCCCGAGGACCCTTAGGGTCCCAAGAGGTATGGAGCGGAGATGAGGCGGGAGCCGCCCTCTCGCACCCCTTAGGAACCTGGTGACTAGGTCGTGTCATCCTAGAAACTTTCCATCAACTGAGTTGTGATGAGTGGCGACAGCGACTACATACACACTCAGTGTGGAGGGGAGATGTTAGTCTCCAGTCTCGTAAGAAGGACAACACAATCCTGATCGAGCACCTCAGTGGGTCTTTCTCGTTGAGAAAGACACCAGGACAAGAAGCGGCGCCGTCTAGAGGCGTGTAACCGCCCAGTAGATGGGGCCCTAGCCTGGGTGATGGTCTCCGCCATAGAGGGGGAGTAGCCAACTCAGGAACTTCTCGTCCCGTCTAGAGACCAGACATGGTGTTCCAGAGGTCTGATCTGGGATGCCAGAACGTGTCCTTCCCCTGAGAGAGCAGGTCCTCTGTCAGGGGAATGGGTCAGGGGGAGTCGCTGTCCAGAGCATCAGCTCTGACGCCAAGTGCGGTTAGACCAGTGCGGTGTAACCAATAACACTTGGTGCTCCTCTTCCCTGGCCTTGCACAGAGTCTGTGCAAGGAGGCTCCTGGGGGGGGGAAGGTGTGCTTCCGCCCGTCCCGCGGTCAGCTGTGCGCAAGGATATCCGTGTCGAGAGCCTCGGACAGGGAGTACCAAGCGGCCTACGCGGGGGTGGAGTCGCCACTCTCTACGAGGCATAAACTGACAAGAGAGCGCGTCGGCTCTAGTTCAGTTTGCCCGGTGAGTGTGGCCCACAGGGAACGTCACCTGTTGACTCCACCGGGAGGCGTCGAGCAAGTTGTTAGCTGCTGTGAGCGAACGCCACCCTAAGATCTGATGTACGCTACAGCTGTAGTGCCGTCCTCGGACCAGCACGTGCTTGTCCCGCACGAGAGGCCACAGCCTGCTCAGTGCAAGTAGCACTGCCCACAACTCCTGGCAATTGATATGCCAGCGCAGGTGGGGGTTCGCCCAATGCCCCGCCTGCGTGCCCGTTACACACTGCACCGCACCCCTGCAGGGAGGCGTCCGTCGTCACCACGACTTGCCTCATAACCTGCCCTGAGGGACCTTAGTCCGTCGAAAAAGTCATGGAAGACCAGGGGTTTTGGTGCGTCGGCCGCAGGGCGTCATCACCATGCGCCTGCTGCCGGTGTGTGCCACGCTCTCCTCGGAACTTGGCTCTGAAGCCAGTGTTGGAGCAGTGTTGGAGTCTCATGTGCATCAACCCGAGGGGTCTCACCCGACGAGGACGCCATGCCCAGGAGCCTCTGAATCGTTTCAGGGGGACCGCTGTCTGCCTGAAATGTTCCAGGCAGTTCAACACCCTGGGCGCCGGACAGTTGCGCCGACATGGTGACAGAGTTGAGTTCCCTACCGAGAAAGAGGATGCTCTGCCCTGGGGAGCTTGTCCTTCCTCGGTTGACCTGGATTCCCAATCGATCTGTGCCGGAGCACCAGGCCCCTTGTATACATAACAGATCTCACGAGTGTGTCAGGCCAGTCGTTGAGATAGTTAAGTACCCGCACACCTTCCTCCCCTCAGGGAGAAAGGGCGGCTTCCACGATCTTCGTGAAGACCGTGGAGACAGGGACAGACCGAAAGGGATTTCAGGTCGATTGCCACGAACCAATCCTGACACCTGATGGGTGTCAGGACGCGCCTCTGCGTGAGCATCCTGAGCAGCAGCTTGTGAAGGTGCTTAGTTCAGGGTACGCAGACCTCCGGGGCGCAACCCCGTCTTTCTTGGGAACGATGAAGTGCGGGTTGTAACCCACCGAACATCTTGGTTTGAGGGACGAACTCGATGCCTGTTTGCCAGAAGGTGGTGACCTCTACCCGAAGTATGTAGGCGTCCCTAGCCTCAGACAGAGGGAGAGATGATGCCCCAAAACTTGGGAGAGTCTCTGGCGAACTGGATCGAGTAACCAACGGACCGTCTGCCCTAGCCACCGAGACAGTGTGGGCAGCTCTCGAGCTCCCAGGGACTGTGACAGGGGGACCAAGGGGACGGTCTGCTTCACCATTCCCATGGAGGGTGGTTCGATGGCTGGCGGAGCTAACCCTGTCGCGGGGAGGGGGCCCCGGAGGGAAGGTTGGCTCTGCCTACTTACCTGCCTGGCGGGACAGCTGCACGCACTGTCATTGAGAGTGGTAGCAGCTGTCGTGTGTGTACGACCCTACGCCTCGCCAGGGCGTGGGGTCGGGTTTGCCGGGCACAGTCCAGTGGAGTGTGCGATCGGCAGGAATGAACTCCCAGGGGAAACAGAAAACTCTCTGTGAGTAAGTGGGCGCCAGGCCCTGAGAAGGGCCGGCTTTGGTGACGAGGCAGGAGCCGTCCCGTACCGACTGATCAGAGCCGTAGCTGTGAAGGTCGGGCCCGATGTTGCTCCCCCTGGGGTCTTCCCGTCAGTGTCACTTCTCGTGAGAAGTTAGCTGACGGGGTGAGGTTTCCCCCTCGACCTCGACTTCCGGGCTGCCGGGAAACAGACATGACGTGAGATCTCGGAGGCTTGAGGGCGGCCGAGTCGCAGCGTGGTAAAAATGTGGCTAATCGCCACTGTCTGCTTCTTCACCGTCAAAAACTGCTGAGCGCAGTCCTCGACGGTGTACCAACAGCCCACCCTGCGAGACGGGTGTAACAAGAAAGCGGACTTTCTCGGTGTCACTCATCTGCGCAAGGTTCAGCCGGGGGTGACTCTCCTGGACCACTTCCGTGGACATCGTCCGACCCAGGTCCCGTGCCGCCACCTTGGTCGCTCCGTAGAGCGCTGTCAGTGCGGCACAGAAAACCTGCATTATACCTGGGTCGGCCTTACCCTCGTGGAGCTCTCTCAACGCCCTGGCCTGGCGGACCTGCAGGATAGCCATGGCGTAGAGAGAGGAGGCAGCCCGGTCCGCGGCAGCGCAAGGCTTCGGCACCATAGATGTCGAAGTCCTACACGCGTTGGACAGTAGGCGTGGCCGATTCTCCCCAGGCGGCAGCCGTCTGCGGCACAGATGCACCGCAGCCGCACGTTCCACCCGGGGGATCTCGACGTAGCCTTTGGCTGCCCCACCCTCGAGGGAAGTGAGGGAGCCGGAGCTGTTTCGACCGGAGCGGTCCGTGGAGCGCTCCTAGTTTTACACAGCTCCTCATGCACCTCCGGGAAACAAATGGCACCCGGGGTGGGCGCGGTTTGCACCGCGCTCCGCCCCCAGGAACCACTTATCCCCGGATTAGCATGGCTGACATCACTTCTGCTTCCTCCTGAGCTCGACCCCCCTGGGGGGGAGCTCGGATTCGTCAGAGTCGGATGCCAGTCTCCCTCCGATGCTGCGAACGACATCTCATCTACGTCACACATCGTTTCCGAGTGCGTGCCTGAGGATCCGAACGGTATGCCACCGCCGGTTGGGGAACGTTCAGAAAAGCGAATCGGGGTGCGATCGGCCCGTGAGCACTTGGCTGGCGGGTTTACGTTCGCAGAGTTCCCCATATCACTAACGCTGCTACGTGGGTGGTCATCGGGGCCGTAGCCACAGATGTCACAGCCCGGGTAGCAGACGAAATGGTGGCTGGTTCCCGTAGGAAGACAGCCCCCCGTGACCGCAACTTCTGAGTGACAATCCGCCCGCAGTGCGGGCAGATGTGTCAACGAACGCTGCTTCAGTGTGCTGGACGCCCAGACACCTAATGCAGCGATCGTGTCCATCCCCCTCCTCGATGAGGGTGCCGCACCCAAGAGAACAGCGGGACATGCCGCGCTGGAAATTGCTCAGTCCTGAAAAGGACCTTTTAGAAATAATCTCTATCACCTCCGGAACTGCCGAGACGCCCAGGAGAAGGTCGCTGCAGGAAGGGACGATCCGCTGCTCTGCGTCGTAGATCCGGCGAAGTAGAAGAAGAATTCGTTGAATTCTTTTTGTTCGTAGTCATGAGCGAGGGCTCTGAAGAACAAAAGGTGAGTGAATGCTGCACGCCGGCTTCCTTTTATACCGGACATCCGGGGGCGGAGCCCAGCATGCAAATTTCATTCGCCAAATTTCATTGGCCTTTTCTATAGTAGTCAGAGTTGATTGGTTCTCAAGGGCGAACCCCATCTGTCGTCTTCGACACAACGTCGAGAGACCGACAGAAAGGGAACTCCAATTTTGTTTTAATCTGGTCTTTAAAAGATAAAAAGTTTGTTTTAATGCAGAGGTTTTATGGATATTTCAGTCAATGTCTTTAGTTTCTAACATTTATCTAGGGGGCTGCCAATAGTTTTGTCAATACATTTTAATAGAATGACTCATGATGACTCTTGTGCTGTTTACACAGCATCCAAAAGCACATCGTCATTCAGAGAAGAAAGTTTCAGGTCAGGATGGATGTAAAAAAACTTACAGCAAAATTACATACATCAAATATAATTATTATTTTATTACGTTGTTATTTGATGAAAGAACTTTAAAGGGCCGTCATTTTATGGCCCCGGGAAGTACATGTTTTTATGTTTTTGTTTTATTTGTGCTCTTCTGCCTGGTGTTGTATAGTTAGGTTGTTTGATTGGGCCTTCGAGAACGTGTTCTCATTTTGTTATGAACCGGTTTACTCACAAATTTTCAAACTGCCCATTATCCTGGGGCCTTGGAATGCGATTTCTCCTCCCCTCCCCCCTCCCCTTTTCTAGGACTTGTCGTGTATGAATTTCTTGGGTCTTTCCCATGTTTCTATTTCGTATTCTCTTTTTTCTGAATATGCCACCCCTCACGATAAACGGCCCTCCAGTGAGCATTTTACCGCTTCTTGTATCTGTCGCCTAGGGACCTGCGCGACAAGGTAACGCACCATGCTGCCCCATTTAGTTACCCCTTATCCATCTGGCACTTTTATGAACGCAGGTTTGAAAATGCACTCTGTTCGGTTTAAGTCTACTCATCCTAACGTCTCCTGCGAATAACGCCACCAGATGATACTTACAGCTATTAGTCAGACCAATCACTAGCTTTAGCCCGTTTCTCACATACTCATTGGTACTATAATACCTACAGATATGAGTGTGTGGATAATTTAGACAAGATTCTTTGTGTGTATTTTTTATTGTACTATATGTTGTTGAAATAGTGATGCATTTCAGGTAACTTATCAGTCTAGGGAAGCTACAGGACAACATGGTCTAGTTTGGATTAATAATAAAAAATTACTAATTTTTACTCATTCTATATTTTATAGCACGGTGTTGTTTCCAACCCTGAACTATCTAATTCACAGATATTTATGATTCTACGATAATGTTGACGACTACTAGCAACTGAATGTTTACTGCCAACTTTGTATGTTGTATGTTTTTTTTTGTTTGCCTTATTCTTATATAAATATTGTTTGGGTGTGTTAATGTGATAGGTTTGAGCTTCTATCTTCAGGATTTGTACGAAGTTTTCTACAGCTAACAGTTACAAGCCTACTGTTTGAAGCACTACACGTGACAAGCCGAATAAATTGCGTCAAAAAAACTGTGTGTTTCGTTATCTTGTATGTGCAATTTTTTCTCTCCCCAATAAATAACTTTTATTTAAATTTAAATTGCCTGTATTGGAATTCAGATTTTTGGCATATGCGTAAGACCCTATCCGGATTTTCGATTATTGCAGAATCCGCGATATCGCGTTAAATATTAAAACGATTACCCAACCTAGTTTAAGGTGCCCAACCATGTACAGGTTAGTAGTTAAATAGTAACTAAATATGCACTTCTGACTAAAATCGATTTTTCTTTTTTGTCCTCCCCAATGCTGTCTCGACCCAGACACAATGCTATCACTCTGAACAAGTCACCTGCAGTTCAAACCCATACCCATCCCCCCTCCCGACCACAATATTCTACCGGTCAGTTCACCGGTTTTTTTTTTTACTCTAGATTTGCTTATCAAGATTCCGTTTTCCCCAAATTGGACACCAGCAAGTAAGGTGTGGATATCTGTCAGTACCATTCGTTTCGGGAATTCTTGATTGTTCCGAATATGGTCAAGGCGTTTCACCCCATTGTTCACCACATCTTGCAGTTATCTGTCAGACCCCCCTAATTCACTACGAACTGGTTAAATGCAATTCATGACCGCACACCGCTTTTCAGTCTTAGAGCCCTTTATGAGCTCTTATAAACGATATCGTTCTCACCATTTACAGATGTTACCCTCGGCGCGTGTTTTGGCACGAAAAAGAGGAGATCACCTCTCATATTTTGCCATATTATATGTGGTAATCATATAGCTATTTTTTGAACCTTTAATGTTAAGTGTACTTACCCTTACATTGTTACCTCTTTCCTTTTTTAAATATTACAATACAAACAATATATTTCCTTTGTACTTGTGTCGACCCATTTAATTTTCCGTTCCGCGAGCGTACTGGTCTTCTTATCACTACATGCTCGGGACTTTCGTTACTATGTTGTCGGTAGCCTTGTTGCTGTGTTATTCGTTTTTCCCTCATTTGTTAGTGTCTTGAATGTTGAAGATTAATTTGCAAGTGGCATTTTTGTGATTATACTAAACTAGTCATGTGCTCTGTTACATTATCTTATGTTACCTGCCATTGGCCTTTTCTTGAGTATGTCTTGGTATTACGGGGATCATTTGTGTTTACAACAAACAGACACCGCTTGTTCTGGATACAGGTACTATTTCTTGTATGGACATGTTTACAGCTGTGGATCTAGATTTATGTCATAGGGCCACATGGTTTTAGAAAAAAAATGTGTAGATGTAATCTTTCTTACTGACCGTTCGACCTTTGGTTTAGTCTTTCTGTAAAGATTGATTCTTCCTTCCTTCCCCTCTGCGGGTGTTTGTGTGTGTCATTTCGCTTTATTATATGCTTTTGCCGCCCATAAGACACCACAATGTTAATATATGTGTCGAAGCGGAGGCAGGAGAGAAGCTTCCAGCCCTTTTTATAATGTAAGGGCCTTTTTTCTCTTTATTGATCACACCACATTATTTTAGCTGTCTCTTTGTTTACGTTTTTCCATTACTATTGCCTTTCAATTGTCGTCACGGTATAGCACCCTCATCTGTCTCTTGTAAATTATCTGTAATTTGCTCTTCTCTCTCTCTCTCTTCTTCTCTTAGCTCTTTCTCTCCTCTATTCACATGGGGGTCATGATCTTCTCATATAACCTATTCTATTTTTTCATGACGATGGTATAAACATGTGCTGCACTTTTTATGTACTATTTATTTACTTTCTTTTGTATATCTTTGAAAATCAATGAATATAATATTATTATTTATTTCCTTTGGGTTTATTGTATTCTTTATCACCAAATTTTCCTTATTGACATTTTCTCATTCTTTGATCAAAAGTAAATATAGGCCTGTTACTCTCCTTTCTTTTGTGCTTGATGCCATTTCTTGTTCTTGTCTTGTTTTATGTTTTTGATGCTCAATAACCTTAATTATACCTGCATAGTTTTTCATTCCTTAAATTTAAACTATAGATCTCTGTATATTTTTTTTAATTTATTCACCTTCATGGTTCAAAATCTTACATGACTCTATCATCTGTTTTTCAGATACACTTTATTTAATTCGCGAAGCTGATTTGATAAATGGGTTTGTGTACCATCAATGTGGAAGTCATTTTATATGGGGTCCTAGTGTTGTTTGGTTTTCCATAATAACCTTTAAAATGTTCATTTCTTTTTTTGGTGTTTTTTTGCAGATATTGTTTAAACCCTATTTTTCAATTTGCCCTACGTTTATTATGATATTATTTGATATAGTCATACTGTTTGTTTGTTAGTCCTTATGTTATGTTATTACAATTATTTTGATATCCACACTTTGCAAATTTGGGGTGAACTTTATTCTATCCCCCCGTTCATCTGGTTTGTGTTGTTCCGGTTTACTCATATAAATCGTTTTCTTTTTGTACTTTGAATACGTTTTATATAATTTCCCTATTTAGTTTTTTCCTTAATTTTTCAATTCTTTCCTTCTTATTTTGATCATGAATTGTCTTTGTTCCCCTTGTTTTTGTTTGGGTTGTTGACCCCCCTGACCCAGAGGTGTTTGTTTGTTCCTTTTTCTTTTCCGCGGTCATTAGGTGTTTTCCTGTTTGACAACAAGTTATTTGTGCCCCATGACCCCCACCCCCCATTTAAAGCCCACTTCCCAGACATATTGCCTTGCTTTACGGGTAATTGTTTCACACCCGTAGGCTCAATCTGGCTTTTAACGGTCATTATTGATTATCCCCTAGCACCGGGCGCCTCCACCGAATCTTGTCCTGTCCTTTCCCCCCTTCCGTCCTTTGTGCGTAGTTTTTTTTTTTCGGTTTTTGTTGTTCCTGGCCGTTTTCGTCCTCCGGTTTATGTTTTGAGTTGGCGGACGGACAGCGATTGTTTGGCCTGATTTCCCTTTTTTTTTTTTTTTCTTTTTTCCTTTTTTTTTTTTTGCTGGTGTCGATTTGATCCTTTGTCGCCATTCTACCGGTCTTAGCCCATGTAACTGGTTTCCGTAGGTGATACGTCATCCCATCAAACACTTTTGTGTATGCAAGCACCACTTCCTTATATCACATGCTTTAGGTTTGATTCCTTTGATCTTTGTCCTACTCACTTCACCATTTGCTTTAGGGCTCTTGCCCGGTTTTTTGGCTTTGAGGATTTATTCATACTAGTTTAAAATCTACTTATATAGTCACCGACTTTTGGCTCCTTTTTTTCTTGTTTGCGTTTTCCCCCCGGTGGTTTTTTTTTCGTGCTCTCGGTCTTTTTTTTTCGCGTGTGACCCTTTCTCCCCGCTGTCAGCTTTTTTTGTTCGTGTCTTCGTGCTTCTTTTCCGTTGTTCCCAAATGCCAATTTTTACTGTTTTCGTATCACAGTCACTCCCGTGTACCCAACGACCTCCGCATGCAGTATCAGTGCCTGTACAATACAAGCGCGACATAAAGGGTGCATGTGGCTAGAGAGCGTCCTGTGGATGCGGGTTGCTTGGCCCAACAAGGGGGCCCATCCGCATGTGGTTACATTATTGTTGTCCAAAAACGTTACTCGGACAGGAGCAGTCTCCCGTGACGTGGCTTGACTTAGCTTGGGCGAGATGCTGGCGGGGCACCAATTGTTGCCTTCCGCGTGCGTGTGATTATTAGAGCAGTTGGTCGAAGGTGTCTGAAGGGGCGTTTTATTTCAAGCCCCAACTTCCCCCCGGAGCGACACGAGGGGCGTATGCCCCCCCTCCTTTTTTTCCCTCCTTCCTCTTTCCCCTTTTTTTTCCCCCCCCCTCCTTTTTTTAAATACAATTAGGCTATTTTTGTACCTCTTGAATGGGTACCCCGTGATGGTAACTGACCCCGGTGTTCAAATTAAAAGCTCAAAATAATTTGGCGATTCATGTACCCGTTGTTAGGGAGTTTTTAATTTACTCTGATCGGCGGCTGAGAAGACAGGATCATCCTGCACATGATATATGCTTTAATGATAAGCTGAACACCCAAAATCTCAGTGGAAAACCCTGTCTCAGCGTTGTATTTTATATTTTTTCCCCTGTCTGCGGGTCACTCATTTCGTAGGAACTCATACAATGTGCGACATAGAATATGTACATCAAAAGACTGGGCTTTCGCACTAACTAGAACCAAGCTACGGTTGACTACTAGACCATTTTCAGAGCTATCATAAATCCAAATTTTCGTCTACCTGGAATCATAACTTAATTTTATAAGTTGTTGGGAATCTGTTTTACCCATTTTTCACTTTCATACAATCTCATTTGTACCGTTTTTGGTATTGTTTTAAAATCAAGTTTGATTCCAGTAAGTATTAAGGTTCGGTGTTGTCGGGGACTTTTCGTCAGTTGGTTTTGCCTTTTGTGCGCTATTTAATTTAAATTCTTAAATTTTGGTCAAGTCACATTGTATCGAGATGTTACTATTCTTTTGAATTTTGTCATTACCCTCACTTCATTAACATTGTACCTCGATAATTTTCCCATTTAGATCAGGTTTCCTGGATCTTGTTTGCAAGATTTTCCTTTCCTTTTCTCCCCCTTCCTTCCTCTCT
>VCII01000921.1:0-76963 GCA_006030095.1 Triplophysa siluroides
GAGTTTAACTGAACCCTCATCATATTCACGACATGAAACCAGATTTTAAATTGAAATGGGCACATGTATAAATTCTGTCTGTTGTGTTACAGGAAACACCAGAGCTTTACACCCTTCGTGGGAAAGCGTTGAGCTCGATGGATCTTCCTTTCCAAGTTCATCAGAAAACAAGCCTTCCTCATGCACGCCCGATACAGTGCAACGAATGCTCTCATGAGACAGCGAAGAAAATCTGTAAGTTATCAACAATATACATCCATAAAGTGTAAATGTACATGTGCCTGTCTCTTTAACGTCAAAATGACACTATGGCCTACAAGTATGTTTTGTTTGATGTAACTTTACCTTGTAAATATATCTCGAGAAGCTCATGTGAGGCAAATATAGTGTAAACATGATGATGTGCGCTTATCTTGTATAGTAAGTTAAACCTATTAAGATAACGTACATATTCATTGATTTAATGTTGTTATCATCACGTCTTTCTGACAATATGCTGCTGTGCTCCTTCAGTCTTGTTGTGCTCTTATGCTTATGATGTGATTTTCATTTACAGGTCTAGATGAGATGGCCGGAAGAGATGACAGCAAGTCCTCTGAACCTCACTGTGAATCTCCAAGCTCCATCACCACAGGGTAACAAATGACATGCACAGTTCACATAAAGAATCAGTTGACCGTCTAATGTACCGTTGCTACGTCTATAAACAACTTCTAAGAGAAAGATTGTTTTAGGTTTAGTCGTGTTAATTCAAACAAAATCGATGCTTTGTCCTTGAATGTTTGCAGAAACAGTTTTAACAATATTTTGATTGTGTTTATAGACCTTCATCTCAGTGTCCTGGATCTGCCCCGAGTGCACTTCCTTTGCCTTATACCCCTCGCAGACATCAGATTGGGGATAAATCAAAGGTTAGAGAACTGAACCTTCATCACAATCCTTACATGGGAAATGCTTTACATCGAAATTGGCACATGTATTAATTCTCTGTCTGTTGTGTTTACAGCAAAGGCGTATAGAGAAATGGGAGATGTTGCTACAAAAGAGGCCGTTACGTGTCCAGTCTGTACGTTGTTCGAGGCGGACTAAGAACAAGCTTGACAGCGTTTCAACATCACAGCAGTACTTCAAACTGGATGTGCCGAAGTGGAGTGATTATTTTCCTCCGCCTTCTGACGAGAAGAAAATTAGTAAGTTTGTTATTCACAATTGTTCTTCGAATCTTAATCGTTTCGCTTTGATATGAACTCATTGGCAAATTTGTTAAATTCGTTCATAGATCATACATCACTATGCAGGTCACAATATAGTTGGATGAAGGGTGAACGTTTTGTTTTGAAGCCTAAACATTGACTGAAAAATGTATGTGAGATGCTTCTAGTTAGGCGATGTGAGAAATCTGTTCTTTTTAATGCAACGCCCTAACCTTTAGTTCCTTAAAAAAAAATACTTAAAATGACATTTTTAAGGAGTGTTTCTACAAGTACATTAAGGTTGGAGCAATGTCAGGTGCTTCATCTACTGTCTGTGTTTTGTTCTCAGCAGCTTCTCCAGTTGACCCAAGATCTTCATCTGAAGTCAAGCCCGTACCGGCAGAAGAGCGTGGTCTAAAGCAAAAATGGTGCTTTAGTCCCGCTCCTGTTATCATCTCGGACAGATCCTCCTCTCTCCTCGACATACCGGTTGGTATGCCGGTGGTGAAAACCCTGGTGATTGGTGACTCTACCTTGAAACGAGTGCAAGTAGAGACACCAGACCATGGTTAATTGTGTACGGGGCGCCAGAGCATCTGACATCAAATCTAAACTAAATGTCTTGGCCAATGCCAACCGTAAATTTGATAGAATTATTATACAGTTAGGCATTAATGAGGTACAGCTTCGTAAGTCGGAGATGAGCAAAAATAATATTAAAGAAGTCTGTGACCTCGCCAAGACTATGTCAGACACCGTAATATGCTCTGGCCCCATCCCCACTTATTGGGGTGATGAATTATGTAGTAGATTATTGGCACTGCATGATTGGATGCGCGAGTGGTGCCCACAGAATAATTTCGGCTTCATTGATAATTGGAAGCATTTTCGCATGAGACCTGACCTGTTTTGGGGAGATGGTCTTTATCCCAACAGATACGGCACTGCTATCCTCTCAAAAAACCTGACGGATAGCCTAAATAGTGCTGATGTCCAATTATAGACTCCGACAAATATAATATACATTACATATATTTTATTTGTCTGAGTCTATATATTAATATACTGTATATTTATACAGTACACATATATAAATATATATTAATTAACATAGAATATAATGTTAAGTTTTAGACCATTCTTAATTTAACCATTAAGAAAGTAAGGCACATGAGGGTTAAGGTTAACTTAAGGGTTAGGCAGGTACTTAAGGGTTAAGGTTAGCAGGTTACTGTAAATTACTTTATGATTAATGTTATCTTAGGGGTAAGGTTGGGTACTTAATGGTGGAGGTTAGCTTAAGGGTAAGGTTGGGTACTTAATGGTTAAGGTTCGCTAAGGGTAAGGTGAAGGGTAGGGTTGCGCATACCATTCGTAAGTTCCTTCTTAAATGAGAACGTAAAGTCCATACTAGAGGCTTCGTAACTACTAGCTAGTTTGTAACTATCGCTGTACGTTATTCGGTTGCAGCATTCGCTCTTTAAGGCTGAACGTAACTAGTAGTTCGTAAGCTCTCACTAAAGTAATGCGTAGCCGCATAAACTGACGTTTACCTTCAATAGTCCAATAGCAGCCTTTAAATTGATGAGGAAAAGGAAAAACAGGTTTTTATTAAATATAATACTACCTAATCTTGAATAACACAGGAAGGCCTATATTATCAAAATATTTTTAGTTAAACAAATAAAAAAACAAATGCTGACTAAAAATAAAACAAAATTGAAAATCCTAATAAATTACATGGAATATGAGTGATTTAATTTTACTGCCAACAGCCAAAGAAATGAAGATGATTTTTGAAGTACTTAGTCACCATGAAACGGAAGTTGCGATTTACTTTTCCGTATTGCAATGTATATCCGAGTGGAACGGCTTCTGAAATAAAATAAAAATGTAGGGCGGGGCTTTATTTTGCCCTTTGTTGTACGCTGGGCCTGAGACGAAGGTTAGAAATGGTGTGCACGGATAACTCATTTACAATAATCACTATGACTCCGAGTTAAACACTTAGAACTTTCTTGATTGATTTCATGGTGACTTTAAGGGTTACGTTTTGCTTAAGTATAAGGTCTAGGTTGGGTTGGGTTTAGAGGTCTGCACAGGCTTTAAACGAAAGCCCGAACCCTCCCCGTACCTGAGATTGTTTAACCCGGCCCGACCATTACAGCTACATTTTAAGCCCGAACCGAAGTGCATTTAACAGCAGGCATCAAATATGCTGCGTTTTATGACTGATTGCGATGATAACTAAACAAATAGCTACATGTAAGCAAACACAGTTTCATCAAGGCACGGCGGACCCCCCGGCACTGAAAAATAAGAAATAGCACAGACTTACCAATGACGAAACTTTAACGAAACAAAAGTCCTGCTGTTGGACGAGTACATCCACGATCAGTGTGTCGCTGTAGAGAAGACGTAACGTTACCTTTCTTTTTGCTGTCATAAGCCAAGACAGCATTGCAAGCTTTGCACTGTACATAACCGCTGGGCTCTTTGTTCAAGTGTTTATTTCTTTTAATTTCGATGATTATAACTGACAACTAATGAAAACCCCAAATTCAGTATCTCAAATTTTTTAATATTACTTAAGACCAATACAAAGAAAGGATTTTTAGAAGTCTTGGCCAACTGAAAAGTATGAACATGAAAAGTATGAGCATATAGCCTCAATACTTAGTTGGGGCTCCTTTTGCCTGAATTACTGCAGCAATGCGGCGTGGCATGGAGTAGATCAGTCTGTGGCACTGCTCAGGTGTTATGGGAGCCCAGGTTGCTCTGATAGTGGCCTTCAGCTCTTCTGCATTGTTGGGTCTGGCATATCGCATCTTCCTCTTCACAATACCCCATAGATTTTCTATAGGGATAAGGTCAGGCGAGTTTGCTGGCCAATTAAGAACAGGGATACCATGGTCCTTAAACCAGGTACTGGTAGCTTTGGCACTGTGTGCAGGTGCCAAGTCCTGTTGGAAAATTAAATCTGCATCTCCATAAAGTTGGTCAGCAGCAGGAAGCATGAAGTGCTCTAAAACTTCCTGGTATACGGCTGTGTTGATCTTGGACCTCAGAAAACACAGTGGACCAACACCAGCAGATGACATGTTCCACTGTTGGTCCACTGTGTTTTCTGAGGTCCAATGTTAACACATATACCAGAAAGTTTTAGTGCACTGCATGCTTCCTGCTGCTGACCAACTTTATGGAGATGCAGATGTAATTTTCCAACAGGACTTGGCACCTGCACACAGTGCCAAGGCTACCAGTACCTGGTTTAAGGACCATGGTATCACTGTTCTTAATTGGCCAGCAAACTCGCCTGACCAATACCAGGCCTGGCCTGGTATTGTGAAGAGGAAGATGCGATATACCAGACCCAACAATGCAGAAGAGCTGAAGGCCACTATCAGAGCAACCTGGGCTCCCATAACACCTGAGCAGTGCCACAGACTGATCGACTCCATGCCACACCGCATTGCTGCAGTAATTCAGGCAAAAGGAGCCCCAACTAAGTATTGAGGCTGTATATGCTCATACTTTTCATGTTCATACTTTTCAGTTGGCCAAGTTTTCTAAAAATCCTTTCTTTGTATTGGTCTTAAGTAATATGTTCCAGGGTTAGTTCATTTTAAGGAAATGTAACCTCGGTTCCCTGATGGAGGGAACGAGACGTTGTGTGTCGAAGACGACAGATGGGGTTCGCCCTTGAGAACCAATCAACTCTGACTACTATAGAAAAGGCCAATGAAATTTGGCGAATGAAATTTGCATGCCGGGCTCCGCCCCCGGATGTCCGGTATAAAAGGAAGCCGGCGTGCAGCATTCACTCACCTTTTGTTCTGAAGAGCATGAGAGCCTCTCACGACTGCAGCAGAATACGATACGTGTTAGTGGCATAAGGGACACAACGTCTCGTTCCCTCCATCAGGGAACCGAGGTTACATACGTAACCGAGACGTTCCCTTTCTGTCGGTCTCTCGACGTTGTGTCGAAGACGACAGATGGGGTTCTCTATGGAAAACGCCACAACGCTGTATCGCGTCACAATCTCTAGCTAAGCGACGGTAACAGGCCTGGGCGTGTCAGCTCGATGCTTTCGCGAAACTGTAACCTTCCAGTGTGGTGGTCGGGGGGTTCCAGAGCTTCTTGGAGAAAGATGGGAACAGCCCTGACCGGTAACCTTTCACGGACGGAGGCCTTAGCTCTCTACTGGCGAGAGGTCGTCCGGCTCGGGTTTACACCGGGTAAGCGCAACTTTAATTAGGGATGCGCTGCAGAGGCCACCTCCTACCCGTGGGGAGGAATACGGTGGATAAGGTATGGTCTCGTCCTTGGAGGAGAACGCATGGAACGTGCGGGCTGAGTAGTTAACCGCGAGGTGGAGGTCCACCTGGGGAAGCTTCATGGGTTACCAGGAGTGGGAACCATATCATGAGGATACATCAGACGGAACAGCCCACGGGGGGGGGTGTTACAGGCGTCCGGTAGCACTAGGTCCGGTTAGAGCCAGGGGATGGCTCACATGTTATCCCGGCCTAAGGGGGAAGGCTGCTCTGCCCAGCCAACCCCCAGGTGGTGCTTGCTTAGTGATGGATAGAATGCCTATTCTTAACCAAGTGGTTGGGTAAGAAGGGAAGCGGATAGGGTACCTGTCCTTAGCCAGAGTAGGGTAAGGAGAGAGGTAGATAGCACACTGACCCAGCCTCCTAGAGGGTGGGGTGATGCTTTCGCAGGCATACGCCCCGCCGGATGCCAGTCCTACATGTTGCCACGCAGGACGTGGGCTGACACCGGGTTTACGCTAGGGTTGTTTAACCCTGCGAAGGTGTATGGGCGTAGCCCAACCCGCAGCTCTACAGATGTCTGCTAGAGAGGCGCTTCTGCCAGTGCCCAGGAGGTGGCTATACCCCCCTCAGTGGGCATGGGAGATTCTGAGATTGGAATGTCGTCGTAACGGCATCCACGACTCAGTGCGCCAACCTCTGCTTGGAGACAGCCTTCCCCTCTGTCCTCCAATACAGACAAGGAGCTGGTCAGAGCTACTGAGGCCCTGCGTGCGGTCCAGGACACAACACGGATGGGGTCGGGTCTTCCTCCCCAATGGGGAGCGCCTGCAAGTTCACCACTTCGCCCCGTAAGGGAGTAGTGGGAACTTTTTGGGCACGCATCCGGGCCTGGGTCTCAAGATAACGTGAGAGCTACCAGGGCCGAATTCAAGGCAATCCGGGGACACGGAGGATGCTCGGAGGTGCCCTACCCTCTTGAAGGAAGCGAGCGCCATCAGGAGGGCCGTCTTACTCGGGTGAGGAAGATCGGAACCTCCGAGGGGCTTAGGGTCCCAAGAGGGTATGGAGCGGAGATGAGGCGGGAGCCGCCCTCTCGCACCCCTTAGGAACCTGGTGACCAGGTCGTGTCATCCTAGAAACTTTCCATCAACTGAGTTGTGATGAGTGGCGACAGCGACTACATACACACTCAGTGTGGAGGGGAGATGTTAGTCTCCAGTCTCGTAAGAAGGACAACACAATCCTGATCGAGCACCTCAGTGGGTCTTTCTCGTTGAGAGAGACACCAGGACAAGAAGCGGCGCCGTCTAGAGGCGTGTAACCGCCCAGTAGATGGGGCCCTAGCCTGGGTGATGGTCTCCGCCATAGAGGGGGAGTAACCAACTCAGGAACTTCTCGTCCCGTCTAGAGACCAGACATGGTGTTCCAGAGGTCTGATCTGGGATGCCAGAACGTGTCCTTCCCCCTGAGAGAGCAGGTCCTCTGTCAGGGGAATGGGTCGGGGGGAGTCGCTGTCCAGAGCATCAGCTCTGACGCCAAGTGCGGTTAGACCAGTGCGGTGTAACCAATAACACTTGGTGCTCCTCTTCCCTGGCCTTGCACAGTGTCTGTGCAAGGAGGCTCCTGGGGGGGGGAAGGTGTGCTTCCGCCCGTCCCGCGGTCAGCTGTGCGCAAGGATATCCGTGTCGAGAGCCTCGGACAGGGAGTACCAAGCGGCCTACGCGGGGGTGGAGTCGCCACTCTCTACGAGGCATAAACTGACAAGAGAGCGCGTCGGCTGTCTAGTTCAGTTTGCCCGAGGTGAGTGTGGCCCACAGGGAACGGATCACCTGTTGACTCCACCGGAGGAGGCGTCGAGCAAGTTGTGTTAGCTGCTGTGAGCGAACGCCACCCTAAGATCTGATGTACGCTACAGCTGTAGTGCCGTCCTCGGACCAGCACGTGCTTGTCCCGCACGAGAGGCCGCAGCCTGCTCAGTGCAAGTAGCACTGCCCACAACTCCTGGCAATTGATATGCCAGCGCAGGTGGGGGTTCGCCCAATGCCCCGCCTGCGTGCCCGTTACACACTGCACCGCACCCCTGCAGGGAGGCGTCCGTCGTCACCACGACTGCCTCATAGCCTGCCCTGAGGGACCATAGTCTGTCGAAAAAGTCATGGAAGACCAGGGGTTTTGGTGCGTCGGCCGCAGGGCGTCATCACCATGCGCCTGCTGCCGGTGTGCCACGCTCTCCTCGGAACTCGACTCTGAAGCCAGTGTTGGAGCGGTCTCATGTGCATCAACCCGAGGGTTCTCACCCAACGAGGACGCCATGCCCAGGAGCCTCTGAATCGTTTCAGGGGGACCGCTGTCTGCCTGAAATGTTCCAGGCAGTTCAACACCGGCTGGGCGCGTACTGCGGACAGTTGCGCCGACATGGTGACAGAGTTGAGTTCCCTACCGAGAAAGAGGATGCTCTGCCCTGGGGAGAGCTAGTCCTTTCCTCGGTTGAACTGGATTCCCAATCGATCTGGGTGCCGGAGCACCAGGCCCCTTGTATTCATAACAGATCTCACGAGTGTGTCAGGCCAGTCGTTGAGATAGTTAAGTACCCGCACACCTTCCTCCCCTCAGGGAGAAAGGGCGGCTTCCACGATCTTCGTGAAGACCGTGGAGACAGGGACAGACCGAAAGGGATTCCAGGTCGATTGCCACGAACCAATCCTGACACCTGATGGGTGTCAGGACGCGCCTCTGCGTGAGCATCCTGAGCAGCAGCTTGTGAAGGTGCTTAGTTCAGGGTACGCAGACCTCCGGGGCGCAACCCGCCGTCTTTCTTGGGAACGATGAAGTGCGGGTTGTAACCCACGAACATCTTGGTTTGAGGGACGAACTCGATGCCTGTTTGCCAGAAGGGTGGTGACCTCTACCCGAAGTATGTAGGCGTCCCTAGCCTCAGACAGAGGGAGAGATGATGCCCCAAAACTTGGGAGAGTCTCTGGCGAACTGGATCGAGTAACCAAGACGGACCGTCTGCCCTAGCCACCGAGACAGTGTGGGCAGCTCTCGAGCTCCCAGGGACTGTGACAGGGGGACCAAGGGGACGGTCTGCTTCACCATTCCCATGGAGGGTGGTTCGATGGCTGGCGGAGCTAACCCTGTCGCGGGGAGGGGGCCCCGGAGGGAAGGTTGGCTCTGCCTACTTACCTGCCTGGCGGGAGCTGCACGCACTGTCATTGAGAGTGGTAGCAGCTGTCGTGTGTGTACGACCCTATGCCTCGCCAGGGCGTGGGGTCGGATTTGCCGGGCACAGTCCAGTGGAGTGTGCGATCGGCAGGAATGAACTCCCAGGGGAAACAGAAAACTCTCTGTGAGTAAGTGGGCGCCAGGCCCTGAGAAGGGCCCGGCTTTGGTGACGAGGCAGGAGCCGTCCCGTACCGACTGATCAGAGCCGTAGCTGTGAAGGTCGGGCCCGATGTTGCTCCCCCTGGGGTCTTCCCGTCAGTGTCACTTCTCGTGAGAAGTTAGCTGACGGGGTGAGGTTTCCCCTCGACCTCAACTTCCGGGGTGCCACCCGGGGGGCACAGTAACCGGAGCCGATGTGGAAGGGGTCCTGGGCTGCCGGGAAACAGACATGACGTGAGATCTCGGAGGCTTGAGGGCGGAGTCAGCCGTGGTAAAAATGTGGCTAATCGCCACTGTCTGCTTCTTCACCGTCAAAAACTGCTGAGCGCAGTCCTCGACGGTGTACCAACAGCCCACCCTGCGAGACGGGTGTAACAAGAAAGCGGACTTTCTCGGTGTCACTCATCTGCGCAAGGTTCAGCCGGGGGTGACTCTCCTGGACCTTCCGTGGACATCGTCCGACCCAGGTCCCGTGCCGCCACCTTGGTCGCTCCGTAGAGCGCTGTCAGTGGCGGCACAGAAAACCTGCATTATACCTGGGTCGGCCTTACCCTCGTGGAGCTCTCTCAACGCCCTGGCCTGGCGGACCTGCAGGATGGCCATGGCGTAGAGAGAGGAGGCAGCCCGGTCCGCGGCAGCGCAAGGCTTCGGCACCATAGATGTCGAAGTCCTACACGCGTTGGACGGTAGGCGTGGCCGATTCTCCCCAGGCGGCAGCCGTCTGCGGCACAGATGCACCGCAGCCGCACGTTCCACCCGGGGGATCTCGACGTAGCCTTTGGCTGCCCCACCCTCGAGGGAAGTGAGGGAGCCGGAGCTGTTTCGACCGGAGCGGTCCGTGGAGCGCTCCTAGTTTTACACAGCTCCTCATGCACCTCCGGGAAACAAATGGCACCCGGGGTGGGCGCGGTTTGCACCGCGCTCCGCCCCCAGGAACCACATATCCCCGGATTAGCATGGCTGACATCACTTCTGCTTCCTCCTGATCTCGACCCCCCCCTGGGGGGGAGCTCGGATTCGTCAGAGTCGGATGCCAGTCTCCCTCCGATGCTGTGAACGACATCTCATCTACGTCACACATCGTTTCCGAGTGCGTGCCTGAGGATCCGAACGGTATGCCACCGCCGGTTGGGGAACGTTCAGAAGAGCGAATCGGGGTGCGATCGGCCCCTGAGCACTTGGCTGGCGGGTTTACGTTCGCCGAGTTCCCCATATCACTAACGCTGCTACGTGGGTGGTCATCGGGGCCGTAGCCACAGATATCACAGCCCGGGTAGCAGACGAAATGGTGGCTGGTTCCCGTAGGAAGACAGCCACCCGTGACCGCAACTTCTGAGTGACAATCCGCCCGCAGTGCGGGCAGATGTGTCAACGAACGCTGCTTCAGTGTGCTGGACGCCCAGACACCTAATGCAGCGATCGTGTCCATCCCCTCCTCGATGAGGTGCCGCACCCAAGAGAACAGCGGGACATGCCGCGCTGGAAATTGCTCAGTCCTGAAAAGGACCTTTTAGAAATAATCTCTATCACCTCTATCACCCCAGGAGAAGGTCGCTGCAGGAAGGGACGATCCGCTGCTCTGCGTCGTAGAACGGCGAAGTAGAAGAAGAATTCGTTGAATTCTTTTTGTTCGTAGTCATGAGCGAGGGCTCTGAAGAACAAAAGGTGAGTGAATGCTGCACGCCGGCTTCCTTTTATACCGGACATCCGGGGGCGGAGCCCGGCATGCAAATTTCATTCGACAAATTTCATTGGCCTTTTCTATAGTAGTCAGAGTTGATTGGTTCTCAAGGGCGAACCCCATCTGTCGTCTTCGACACAACGTCGAGAGACCGACAGAAAGGGAACTAAGCTTTTTGATCACCGTCAAGTGGGCGTGAAAGCACAGATTATATGTAATATAATTTTCAACAGTTAATGGATGTTACAGTAATAGTGAAGTATTTTAACTCCCGAGGAATGCATATCAATACTCTTGTCCACTTATTAGGCAATAAATGATGCATTGGGTCAAGGATAGTTGTGGCCTAATGGTTAGAGAGCCAGATTTAAAACTCAAAGGTTGCAAATTCGATTCCCAGGCTGACAGGTTTCCAAAGCTTTATTAGACCCCCAATGGGATCACCATGGCATATTGTTCACCTATTTAAATGTTTATTATAATTTTAAACCATTTACATAAAAAATACATAAAACTTATACTTAAAGATTTTCTACTTACTGTATTCCTTAAAAATGTCTTTCTGATCCTAAGCCTCCTACAGTTTAGTTGAAAGGCCTTTCTCTAGATTACTATTAGCCTTTCAGGAAGGGCCGTTTCCACCTCTTTTAACATTTGGAAAGCTATGGCCTTTTAGCAAACAAAGTCAAAAGAAAAAAAAAAATTGGAAAAGTATTTGAAAGGGATATCTAAATGCTACATGTTTTTTTTGTATATATGACTGGGCCGCACATATTAAACCTCTACCTCATGTCACAGCAGACCTTCATCCTCTAATGCAAATTAATTATCATTCATAGTGTAGTGTACTGAAAAGCATTACACAATTACTTTCCAAAATAATGACAAATGTAGTAGTTTCTAGAATTAAAAGAGTCTCCATTGATATGACTACATCAGCAACTGTTGCAAATAAAGCTGAAACAATTCAAAATCAGTTTTCATAAAACCAAATAAATGTATATTTTTTCATACAGGAAGGAACAAGAAGAGGTTTAATACTGCCTTCAAAATTACCAATGTGATCAAATACATATACACAACGCAATTTTGGTAAAATACCATGGTAAAATTACAGTTACAAACATCTCAACAAATCTACAGTTTATGTAACAAAGCTAGCCACGGTGAGTATATATTTAAATACTATAGTATAAAAATAGCGCAAATATTTAATAAAATATTTAATTTATAGAGTTTATAGTTTTATAAACACATAACTTAAATTATTTTATTTTATCATTTTTATGCCGCACGTTATACACTGATGCAGATTTAAGTCTTCTTTGAATAAAACGTCTTGGTTACGTATGTAACCTCGGTTCCCTGATGGAGGGAACGAGACGTTGTGTCGAAGACGACAGATGGGGTTCGCCCTTGGGAACCTATCAACTCTGACTACTTTTAGAAAAGGCCAATGAAATTGGCGAATGAAATTTGCATGCCGGGCTCCGCCTCCGGATGTCCGGTATAAAAGGAAGCCGGCGTGCTTCATTCACTTACCTGTGTTCTGAGGAGCCTGAGAGCCTCTCACGACTACTGCAGAGGGCGATAAGCGTTGTGGCATAAGGGACACAACGTCTCGTTCCCTCCATCAGGGAACCGAGGTTACATACGTAACGAAGACGTTCCCTTTCTGTCGGTCTCTCGACGTTGTGTCGAAGACGACAGATGGGGTTCTTCTGGAAAACGCCACAACGCCTATCGCGTCACAATCTCTAGCGAAGCGACGGTAACAGGCCTGGGCGTGTCAACTCGTGTCAGCCGAGACGGATCATATCTCCTAGCCACGTCGCGGTTTGGGCAAGTCTTGTCAGACTCCCAGGGACCGGCCGGGGCCTAGAGGTACAATCTGCTTCATCGACCTCCCGGAGGGGGTTCGATGGCTGGCAGAGCGGATCTTCCACTGTGGGGGGCCCCCGGGGGGGCGATCGGCCCTGCTTACCTGCCTGGCGATGATGTAGCAACGTGCACTGTCTGTGAGAGTGTAGAGAGTTGCTGTTTATCCTCGACACTGTGTCTCGCCATGACGCAACGTCGAGTTGCCGAACACCGTCCTGTAGAGGGTGAGAGCGGCTGTGAAAACTCCCAGAGAGAGAGAGAACACCTTGAAGTGGGCTGTTGGGACGGGGCAGGACCGTCCTTGAATGACCTCCAAAACCTGGGGTCCAGCCTGAAGGTGTTCTCGTTCTCCCTGGGGTCTTCCCGTGAGGGCCGCATTGGCTCCCGCCGCGGCTGCTGACGGGGTGGTGGTGGACTCCTCCTGGCTGCTGGGGAGCAGACGGTGCACGGAATCTCGACAGCCCGAGGGGGGGGTCGAGTTCCGGCAGGTGAGGATATGCTTGATACCCTCAGTCTGCTTTTTACTGTCGAACTCGATAGTATCACCAAACAGCCCCCCCTTGCGAGATGGGTGAGTCGAGAAGGCGTACCTTCTCGGTGTCACTCATCTATGCAAGGTTCAGCCAGAGGTGTCTCTCCCAGACCACGAGTGTGGACATTGTCCGACCCAGGGCCCACGTGGCCCGTAACCTAGCCGCCCGTAAGCGGTTTGATGGCAGCGCGGATCTCCTGCATAAGCGCCAGGTCGGTCTTGCCCTGTTGGGACTCCCTCCATGCCGTAGCGTGACGAGAGTGGCAGCCTCCGCCCCCCCTCCACGCCGTAGCGCGAAGAGAGGGGCAGCTTCCGCCCCCCCCTCCACGCCGTAGCGCGAAGAGAGGGGCAGCTTCCGCCCCCCCCTCCACGCCGTAGCGCGAAGAGAGGGGCAGTTTCTGCCCGCAGCAGTGCAAGCTCCCGGCATCAGGGACACCGGAAAGCCCACATGCTTTGGACAGGAGTCTAGATCGAGCCCCCAGGTGGCAGCCAACTGCGGGTTGGACCGCAGCGGCACATTCCCTCTGGGGGACATCGACATATCCTCTAGCTGACCCACCAACAGAGGAAGAAAGGGTGACAGAACTAGTTCGACCTGTACGCGCCGAGAAGGGGGCGTTTCCAGGTCTTACCGAGTTCCTCATGCACTTCCGGTATACACGGCACTGATGGGTAGGCGCGGCTTGGAGCCGCACGCAAACCCAAGGTACCGCGTATCCAGCCGCGAGCGTTGGGGGGGGCAGTGCGTACACTACCTCCCCATTCTCACGGCGGCCCGGGAAAGCATGGCCGGCATTTTCGACGTCCGATTTTCCTGATCTCGACCCCCCGAGGGAGGGAGCTTCAAGGAATTATCAAAGTAAAAGATGCCAGTCAGTCACCCTCCAACGTTGCAAGGGACATCTCATCATCACGCGCCGTTTCCGACACGTAATTTGAGGAACAAGACAGTTGGGACCGTCTTTTGGGGAACGATCAAACGAGCGAGGTACGAGCGGTCCGTGAGCCAGTGGCTGGCGGATTAGCGCTTGCAATAATCCTCATGTCACTCTCGGTGCTTGCCGGAGCGGACAGCAGGGCCGTAGTGCTGTCACGAAACGGGGAGCAACACAAGGTGGCGGCTGGTTCCCGGGGGAAGACAGCCGCTGTGACGCAACGTCTGAATCGTCATCCCCGCAGCGCGGGCAGGACGTATCCACAACGGCTGCCTCAACGTGCTGGAAACCCAACACCCGAGGCAGACATCGTGTCCGTCCCCCTCCTCGATGAGTGTGTTGCACCTGAGAGAACAGCGGGACATGCCACGCTGGAGAAATTTGCTCTTTTAGAAGGAAATTGCTTCTTCTAGAAAGATCTCGAAACACTTCTGGCACCGCCGAGACGCCCAGGGGAAAGTCGCTGCAGGAAGGGACGATCCGCTGCACCACGTCGTGAGAATCCGGCGATGTAGATACGAGCAGTTGTAGTCAGGAGCGAAGGCTCTGAAGAACAAAAGGTAAGTGAATGAAGCACGCCGGCTTCCTTTTATACCGGACATCCGGAGGCGGAGCCCGGCATGCAAATTTCATTCGCCAATTTCATTGGCCTTTTCTAAAAGTAGTCAGAGTTGATAGGTTCCCAAGGGCGAACCCCATCTGTCGTCTTCGACACAACGTCGAGAGACCGACAGAAAGGGAACTCTGATTTATAATGTTGTTTTACAGTCAAAAACTTTAAGCTTCCCAGCCGTTTCCATGGTGACTCCTGAAATTTGTGATCCATTGACAATGTCTTCATGTTGTTTCTGTGAGCAGGCGTTAACCGACATACCCCGAGTAAGCAAGATTTGGGTTAATCCACCGAGAGTTCAGGATTTAACTGACGGTAAGTTACCTGCTTTCTGGAACACACCCCTGTTCAATCTGCTTGTTTTATTATCCAACTCTGCTCCGATATAAAAAGGCAAAACTAACGCTTGTGTTATTAGTGTTAATTCAAATAACCGGTCTGACATCGATCTCTAACAAAGACTGATGTTTGCACTAGCAGACCTCCGTTAAACTTCCATCTATCCGCATGTTTTTAACTGATGAAGTGAAGTTGACCCCATTGGTACTGTTGATGCTAAAAGCCAAAGTTTATGAATACACGCGCACTGAGGGGGCACCGACCAATCACAACAGCCCGAGAAGCGAAAGCTCGCTGATATGGTATGGGTGGGACTATAAGCGGGGAACCAATCACAACAGACCTGGTCAGCTTTACCAATCAGAGCGTTTCGGAAGGAGAATATTAATATAGACCGGAAGAAATCCAGTCGTTTAGAAAGAAGAGGGACAGCGGTGAACAATAGACTTGAAATGTGTGAAATATAAAGCGTTTTTTTTATTAGAAACATGAACATCCATTGTTAAACACCCAAAAACATAATCAAAGCCTCTAAAACAGGGACTGGGTCCTTTAAATTCTTTCTGTCGCCCCCTCTAGTGGACAGCGTTAAGTATTACTGCATTTATTGCTCGGATAACATCAATCAAGATGATTTATTAGAGTATAAACACCCTTTCAACGAACATAAAAAGTTTTACCGCAACGCAGATCAGACTAGTGTGACGTCTTCAGGAGTTTAAGCTTCACCAAACTCTGCTCAGCCCTTCAGAGTCAATCAATCATTCATTCATTTAAATACATAAATAACTGGGAACTAACTCTCAGAACAACCAAAACATCTACCAATACAGTAATAAAAGTATTACAAAATGTAAAGGGATAGTTCATCATAGAAAACACAAATCGCTGTTTACCTGCTCAACCCCAGACCATCCGAGATGTGGTGACATTTCTCTTGTAGATCCGCCCTCTGTGCTTCATATAATGATGGCAACGGCTGTCAAGAGTTCTTACGCACATCTATCCAACACAACCGCGATCCCCGCGGCTCCTGGTGACATCACGACTTGTGAAGCAAATCGATCGTTATTCGCAATAAACTGAACGTCATTAATCAATTACGAGCGGTTTTCTACAGCTTACGCCAAACGTGTGGATCGGACTCAATGTGCAATGGCTCTCTGACCGGAAGTGCGATCAGGACTCGTTTGGCCTTTTGGTTGTAATTGTATAAATGACGATTTGGTGAATGTTACAGACAAACTATCTTGGTAATGTTGAGCCTACAGTATATATTCATAGGACATTATAAAAAGCTTTAGATTTTTATCCAAGAGAGACTATTGTTCACTGTATTTATCAATGGACCATACGTTTGCTATATGTTTGCTATATGGAAATATCAGTGTCAACATACTGTAGCTCATATTGAAGCTTCAGCAGTCCAACACTCAGTTGTTGCAAATAAACATATTTTTTTATATAAAACATTGTCTAATTGTGTCTTATTTCAGCTGGTTTTCCTTTTCTCTGCTTGGTGTCTAATAAAGTAAATATAGCCTGGCTAAAACATATAACAAACAGCTATATATTAATACACATCTGTATTATTAAACATAGTTTTCTACAACCTAACTATACTGCGTTTAAACCTCTTGAAATCAAGTTTTAATCACGGACAGAAGCAATGTGTATTACATTCAAACAAGACAAAGTTATAATTCTGCACCATATTCACGTCAGAATTCGTTACAAGAACATATTCAAGGTCCGGTCATCACAAACTGCACCCACATCCTCGAGGTGACCATGGCATGTATCCTTTGCCTACAGACTTCTTTAAGGGCCCTTCGTGAAGGGATGAAGATATTCACTTTCATTTGGAACGCCCTTACACATGGTGTCTCTCTCCCAGAGGGCCCTTCAGGGGCGAAATAAGATCATTTTGTAACCACCTGCTGAGAACTGCCCTTGTTCTCACTCTTTTCTGCCTGACAGAATCAAGGCCGTATAGGAGACAGAGCAGATGGAAAGGGAGTTTCATTACCGGCCACATGTGCAATTGAAATACTGAAGATATAAATAGATTTGTAAACCGCAAACACAAAAATGAGGAATCTATAGAGGGAATGTATAGACGTTACTGTACCACATGAACACCACGTAACGCCGATGCATACCCTCATTCTCATAGAATATCAAACGGTACAATACACAGACCTGCATCGTCCATCAATGTTCAATGGGACAGTAAAGGAGCGGTTTGGAATGACTGCAAATGTTGATGGTTACTTTAAACTGTGTTTTCAGGAAGAAACTGTGTTTCAAGTACTTACATTAGCATGGTTTTATTTAAACAAGTAGTCATTTAAAGACATACTCTGAAAACATACATTCTGGTCATTTCTCCAGGGCTGTGTTTATATAATAATATGGCTCAAGTGTCTAAGCTGTGTGCACACTTCTGTCATGCTTTATTTGATATGATTCTGATTCGTTTTTTGATGCTTTCTGTACTAAGAGTGTTGTATTTGTGCAGATTATGCTTGAACATCAACATTACACATTGAATACATTGGAAGAGGCGATAAAGCATAATAAGAGTTCTTTAAGACTGGGGTCATAAACTTCATAGTTAACAAATCAGACATTTTTTCAGTCAGTTGTTTTTATATTTACTGACTGGTTTTTGTTTTTCTGTCATGTTTCACGTCAGTTTTTATTTGATTTTATTGACATTTTAAAAGCTAAAATGCTCCAAAACAAAGAATAACATTTTGTTATTTATTTATATTTATTTATTTTTAATTTACTTTTCTTTTTTTAAATGATTGAATGCACGTTCAATGTTATAACAGTAACAGCTTCTAGTGTATAACTAGCAAGAATCCATACAGTGTCCTTGAATCTGAAAACCAGTTTGATTTCACTATGATTAGAATTTTTGACACATTACTCAGTCGATATTAAAGAAATCAAGGATATATTTTCACAGAACGTTCTTTAGAAAACAGTAAATCACATAAAAAAGACTTTAGCTGGGTTTTCACAGACAGGGTCATACAGTATATGTGAATGGAGGCAGTCTGCCCAAAGAACTAAGAAAAAATGATCTGTGCATATTACAAGAAAACCCCAGAAGTTATTTGCAAAACTATCATCAACATGTGTTTTCTTAAGACTCTTTTATACAGCGGTCTCAAGCAGACACTGCATGTTCACCCTGATCGTCGAAGTAGCCGTCTGCAGCTCTGAGAATATGATTCAATGCATTTAAGAGCAGGACGTCCATCTCAGGGTCCAGTTCTACCTCCTTACTGTAGTTCTTCACTGGGACCACGGCGGTCAGAGAAACTCCGATATTAGCACACACCTCATGCATCTGTCACGAGATTATGAAGATTACACTATTGCTGTTACCTGTAATTCATCAAATCACAGAGAATCAATGAGCCAACAACACAGACTCACTATTCTATTGATGTAGCAACTCTGGTAGACAAGTTTCAGATCAGCTGCCACCAAAGGACAGGCCTCATCCACCTTGGTCAGGAGCACTAGCTGAGGGATACCTGCCCAGCCATGTTCATATTTCATTATTATTCACAAACAACTTTCCCAAATTTTGGAAATCTGTTGGGATGTCTTGGTTGTACAAATGATGGCAACATTCACACTGTCGCCTTTCAGGATTGACAACTGCATTTGCATGTGTGAGTTTGAGACGGTTAGATTCTGTATCTCAAATGTCCATTTTATCACATGATTCCTTATATTACAAATATTAAAAATTCTAAATTGTGATAATAATTCATTTACTCACCCAGCTGGTTGGCTTTTCTACGGAGCGCCACAAACTTCTCGATCATTTCTTTACTCAGTAGTTTAACTTTGCTGGTGTCCATTACGTAAAGCACACAGTGAATCTTGTCCTTAAAGCTGGCACTTTTGTGGAAATGAGGGGAGTCGTCTTGTAGAGGCACTGATGGATTAAACTTCAAAACATAATGATAATCATAATAATATTCATTCAGAAGGTCCATAAAAGGTAACTAAAATCAATTTACATATTGGTTGGTTTATGTTTTTTTTAAATAAATACATAACTGTTGTTTTATTTACCTGATACCTGTCCCGAATGTGGCCCTTCAGAATATTGGTGAAATCATCTACATCCAATCCGGCGTTGGCAACTTCTTCCATCCCCATAGTATCACACAACATGAAGGGAAGAATGTGTCCAGTCTTGCCTGCTTTGATTCGATAAGTACCAAACTACACAGTACAGATGTTCATTAACAACTCTTAATACTTGACTAAGTGAAGCATGTAACAAACATTTATTATTGGAAAAAATACAAACATTAAAAGGACCCAAAATCATGTATTAGTGGGAAAGTTCTCACCTGGATCCGATCTGGAACGTGGCCCTTCAAATTATTGTAAAAATCATCCACATGAAGCCCGGCGTTCAAACCCTCCTCCAGACCCATCGTGTCACACAGTGTGAATGGAATATGGCTCAGGCCGCTGCTTGGCTTTATGCTGTAGGTTCGAAACTATACGACACAAAAATATTTACTATTAACTGTTTAATCTACGACGCAAATTATTACCTTCGTATTTAAATTGACATTTATGCATTTGGCAGACGCTTTTATCCAAACATTGCATTATCCTTTACATTTATACATATGTATTTGCAATCCCCTGGGATCTAACCCACAACCTTGCGTTGTTAACACAATGCTCTTACCACTGAGCTACAGGAAAGCTCTAATAACTAATTGCAACACACGATATTTGTAAATTTGAAGACAACGAAAATGTATTTCTACCTGAGTAGTGAGACTGGAGCCAGCAGTGCCGGTGTTGGCCTGGGTGCTCACGTAACCTTTAAACACAGAGTTGATGGAGTTGAAGAAGCTTGATTTTCCAGCGCCAACAGGACCCACCAGCAGAATCCGGGCCTGTTTCACTGATTTCAAAGACGGCTTCCACCCAGAAACAGAGCACAAGACCTCCTCTCTACGCCTACAAATATTCAGATAAAATATTGCCATTTACAGAATACAGATTATTTGCGATTTTTTGTATAAATGATCAGATGAATAAAAAAAAATGAGAAAAGGCTGGTGGGCTTTGGTTACGGAGAAGACACTCACTTAAAGTCCCACAGGACGTTTCTCCACGGTTTTTCCATGAGCCCTCCAAAGTCTGAGGAAATTATAACCACACTTAAAATATTCATACGATCATAACCATGTACACAGCAAATACTCTTTTTGTAATGCTTTGATTCCGATTAAGAAAATAAAAATATAATACAAACCTTCAACTCTGTACACCTCTAACTCAGTTAGCTGTACATTATTGCCATGCATCTGGTATGGATCAAACTGGTATATTCCGGGATCAGTGTATACAGTGGCCGTGTTATTATGAAGAAACACCAAAGATCCAAAATTTGGACCTGTTTTACCATCATTGAAAGCGCACATGGGATTTCCACTGACCACACGCAGGGAATCATTAACCATGTCATTATTGAAGCTGAACAGGAAGGCTTTGTTGTCCACTATATCTTTCCCTGTCTGAGCGTAATCACAACTTGTGAACGCTCCAAAAACATACCCCGAGTTATTGTAAGCCACAACGACAGTGGGTCCCTGTCTGTCACACTTTTGATGAAATGAATCAGCACTGTACCCATGCACACTGGCTTTATACAGCAGACTCAGCCTGCTTTGACAAAACATTGAGCGCAGCTTCTTCTCCTGCTGTTTGGAAAGACTGGACACAACAGCACTCATGATGACCTGTACAGCAAATTACAATAATTTCATTGTAAGATTGAACTAAACATTAACATTAACATTAGCATGTTTATGTTAATAAAGATGAAGACCTTTGCACTCTATCAAAGTTTTTATAAGAGGACACTGTCTAAGGGGTTTTCTACAGTGCCCTCCACTAATATTGACAGCCTTGGTAAATATGAGCAAAGAAGGCTGTTAAACATTGTTTTTAACCTCCCACCAAACAAAGGCATGTCCAAATGTCCCCTGAGGAGCCAGAATGAAAGTTTTAACAACGTCTTTTTTATGATGCCTTCTAAACTTCTGATATTGATGGCCAGGACAAGTGATCTAATTGCATTGAATCAATATCACTTTTGCATCTGCAATACATGTTGAAATGTATTAAACCACCATTATCAGTGTTTGCCCTATTTGAGAAACACCCTCAGCGTTGCTATCTTAGCCAAGGGAGGCAACACAATGTATTGGCTAAAAGGGTGCCAATAATTGTGGCACACATATATTTAACAACAATATTTTTCTTTGACAAAAACTGTGTTGATTTCTTTTGAGAAAAAGCCTCATATTTACCAAGGGTGCCAATATTAGTGGAGGGCACTGTAAAACATTTAACCAACATTTAACCAACCAATTAATTTCAATGAAAAACCTTTTAATACATCAATGTTTTGATATTAAATATTTGTTTTATTTGGATTTACTTTACTACCATGATGTAGGCCTGTTACAGACAGGGCCAATGGGGCTAGTGCCCAATGAAGTTATATTTTTACTTATTAAACTATTTTTTAATCTATATTAAAATTGTATTGTATAATAATTCTATCAAATAAATAATTTGTTGAATGGGCATTTAAGTTCTTCTACTGGTAACTCAAAATACTGGCTAGACATACTTTTAACTTAAAATTTACTTGTTGTTAATTTAGCTTGTTATCAGATAAAAAAAAACGAAAATCTGAAAACTTTTGATTAGCTTGGCCGCTCATTTACGTGATAGTGTCGTTTAGAGGAGACTGAAAATGAAAATTTATGAAAATGGGTTTCAAAGTGCAAGCTTTTGAAATCGACAGTGTTGTCATCTCTGTGAAAACACTGATATCATGCGCATGTGCTCAGTCTGTGTGCATATAACGGATGTAGTGATTCACTTAGCTCACGATTCGATGCGATTCAAGATACGATTCATTCACAATTTATTTAAAAAAAAATAGTGTAGACGAATTAGACATGAACCACTGCCCTTTTATTTTTTCTCAAATAATGCACATTTCTTTGTGAAACAAAAATATCTTTCATGTCAAATAAAAAAAACTAAACAAACTGCTTTTCTTGGATTTTTTTACATTTAAGACACAGCTGTCAAACTCAATTCCTGGAGGGCCGCAGCTCTGCACAGTTTAGCTCCAACCCTAATCAAACACACCTGATTCATCTAATCAAGGTCTTTAGGATTACTAGAAACCTCTAAACAGGGCTGCGTTCAGCCCCAACAAAATGTTGTTAAACGTTTTTTCAAACAGAAACGGTGATGCGGTTGAACACCCTTTTGTGATGACGCAAGAGTTGAACTATGGCAGCTGAGATGGCTATTCTTTGTGGGTTTTTTTTAAGAGTTTTCAGAGCCTGATGAAATTGGTATAAATACGTGTTAATCATAACAGGTTAGTTCAAGTAGTGTAGTTCCTTGATTTATTTAAACAATATCATATTTTAAATATATTTATACATTTTTTTTATATTTAACCTTATTAATGTTACACAAGTCTCCATATGTGACACAACTTGTCGCATATTTTGCCAATAAAACTGTTGGTAAGAATGTTTTTTTCCTTACCGGTAACACAGTAAAGAAATAAAAGAAAACTCTGTAAATTGGTAAAGATCTTTTTTTTTCGGGAATTAGGACTTTGTGAATGCTGGTATGTTATATTTATATGCACTGAAATTAGCTTTATGTATCAGATTCCTATATAGAGAAGACTCAAGAGATAGAGACGAGCAAATAACCAAAACAAAATGAGTTAGTTTGCTACAACAGAACAGTCACTGAATGAAAATATATATCAGAGATAGGCTCTAACTCAATCCTTGTACGGTAAATCTTTGCATTCATTTTAATTTTACAAGCAGTTGTTGTTGCTTCGTTTCAAGCTGCGTGCAGTGAAATTACATGTGGTATGTAAAAACGTGCGCTTACACACATGACACTTGAGTGGAAGCAGATTTTTTGATTGGATGACATGAATTTGACCTTACTACTATTTTGCTGTGTGTACACTCGAGGGATCACGTCTTTATATTTAGGTTATGAGAAAAACATGCCTGGTTGAATGTCAAGTGTGTTATACTTAAGTAAACAGTACATTTCCGCATTTTGTTCACGTACCCCCTCCATCACCTGGCGTACCCCAGTTTGGGAACACTGTTTTAAGTCATTTCCATTGTCAGTTTGAAATACTCTGAAACGTTTCCCCAGACTTGTTTGTAGTTCTTTCTTCATGACTATCAGTGCAGATAGTCTAGGCAGAAATGCATATTATGTTCCTTATTGTCTTCTGTAAACACCATTGAAGGGATTTTCCTCATTTAGATTATATAGATAAATATATTAGCCTATATAGACCCATACTAATACAAAATAACTCAATTTAAAGTTAACTTTTATTAGCAGCTTTTAATAAAAAAAAAAGACACAGACCGTCTTTGACAATACTACTGACCTCAGATCGAAACAGGGCAAGTTAAGTAGGCCTAAGTCCATACAGCAATGAATTGCAAAGGGGAGTACGGAGGAAACTGAAGGTTTGCAGTGACAGAAAGACTCCACATGTAACCAAAATCGTGTATGGTTATGTAACAACTCCTTTATTATTTTGAATTGGCAACCACGTAACACATCGTAATGCATAGCGTAAGCTACATTTAAAAACATCAGAATAGACCTGCCGTGAACTGTTAAATGAAAAACAGAATGTAGTCTACAAAAATATGCCCCCAGTAGTGCCGCCTGTCCGTCAAGTGTTTCATCGCATGCGTGATACCAATAGTGTAGGGAAACCGTGACGTTTTCTACTTAAAAAAGCAAAGCCTATCCTGTTACCGACGGGAGCTATAGAGGCGGGACTCATTGCAGAGAACGAGATTTAACCATTTGTTTTCCACAAACAGCGGTTGTAAAAATGTTTAACTTCAATTGAATTATTTCTGGAAAAATAAATGTTGAATAAAATAAGTATAAGGTAGAAAACACTAGTCACAGAAGGACATCAGTAATTAAATATGTGATCGATCCTACTTGCACCGCTCTGCGCTGGCCTCTAACCAGCGTCGGTCCGGATTGGAGACGAGCACTCTAACGTGCAGGCTAAAGATCACGGTCTCTAGCGTCTGTCGCTAGAGTGTTTCTGTTGGACTGGGAATGAGTTTTAGCTTGCACAGCAGTCTTTCACTGGCCTCCGTTACATATATAAATGTACATTTATATATGGGCAGTCCTGGCCTAATGGTTAGAGAGTTGGACTTCTCATCAGAAGGTCTAATCAGCCGGTTTGATTCTCAGGGTCGGTGGGTAACAACTGAGGTGCCCTTGAGCAAGGCACCTTACCCCTATTTGCTCCCTGGGCGCTGCAGTGATAGCTGCCCACCGCTCTGGGTTTACGTGTGTTCACCACTCTCTGGATGGGTTAAACGAAGAGGTCACATTTCGGGTATGGGTCACCATATCTGACAGATAGGTCACTTTCACTAAGATTAATTGTTGGTCGAAATTATTGGTAGGGACAAATTAGAGTTCCTTGGATATTGATAGAGGGTATGCATCACTTTCCTACCTGTGCTGTAGTAATTGAGACCGGACTCAAGACGTTTTCCTGTTGTCTCGGACTTTGGACCGTTGGGCTCATCAAATAATGTACTGTTGGTGGTACATGGTCTTTCCTGTTGGAGTAGGTTACTTTTTGTTAAAGTGTGTAAAAAAAGATGATACATATTAATAAATGAAATGATACTAAATGACTGATTTACATTTACGTATTTGGCAGACGCTTTTATCCAAAGCGACTTACATTGCATGATCCTATACATTTATACATAGGTATATGCAATTCCTTGGGTTCGAACCCACAGCCTTGCGTTGTTAACACAATGTTCTAACCACTGAGCTACAGGAAAGCTATTCGAGTAATCTGGTTTACAACGCTAAGATACTGTGCCAAATTTAACTGTGATACTGTGCCTCAACAATTGTATTTTAGCACACTGTTATGACAGGCAATGAAAACCTAATGTTAAAACAGAAGAATCAAGAACCCAACTAAATCAAAGAGTTTGGTTACAACATTATGTCAAAATCATGTTTTTTATTATGTTATCATGTTTTTTTAATTGTGTTTAATCGTGTTAATTTTTTTAGTTATTGTGGCTTAAATCAAAACAAACCACCCTGCAGTTTGATTGATATTAAAGGAGTAATGAATTTAGATCTAAATTATAACCCATGCTTCTGTTATATAAGAGGGAATCGTATTAAAGCAAACATCATTTAAGGGACAGAACTGAAAACAGCCTTGTTACTGAGATTACAACTGTTATCTATGACAGGTTGAACACCGCCTCCACAGAAGAATATCAACGAGTGCTTCTCTAACCCTGTCCATTGGTTCGCACACGACAGTAGGAAGTAACACAAGTTGCGGGGAACCAGATAGAGCGAGCAAGCAATAAACATGCCGATTACGATTGCAAAATATTGTGCAGTCAGTGCCTGGTTGTCGAAGAACACAGTCGCTGCATAATCTTCCTTCTGATTCCGACATTAGTAATGTTCGGTTGAAGTTTATTTTTAAAGACGTTCCAGCTCACGTGAGTAAAACATTGAGAGTTTGTTTGCTTCATTTCACAGCGGATTCCTTTGTGAACAAGGCTACGCTGGATTTGGGGAAAGACTAAAATTAAAAAGCAGTGTAAGTAAAAAAATGTTGTACACTTTTGCTTTCTTAGGGATCACTTGATATACCCTTATAGCCCTATTCACACAGGATTAGTATTACCTGGGGACCTCTAGTCATTTGTAATAATTGCAGAGGTTGTCTGTGATCTTAATCTTGTGCAAATCGGCCATGTCTGTAATTTGTAAAATTACATATTTTGACTAACACAGAGGTCCTGTGATAATATTAGTCCCGTGCGAATCGGCATCTCTGTGATTTGGCGGCTCATATATCATTTTTCAAGGTTTTATCCACCGTTTGCGAATAATGGAGGCTGTTTTTAAGTGTTTCGGTATTATTTCGGGTGCTGGGTCATAGCCATAAGTTATCGGGAGTCTCCCGTTTGTTTATTTATCATGGAAACTCTCGTAACACTTGAGACCCGCGATCGCGGTGGACTTCTGTCCGGTTTCACGATCACGGGTCTCAAATGCTGACAGGTACGGTCATATATCATTAAACACCATACAATAGGCTATACGAACAATACGCAAAGCCTTGCCATCACATAAACATCCGGGTAATAAGTCAGTAAATTTGAGTAATTCACAGGCTTCAATTATCCTGTGCGAATGCGCCACATGAAATACAAATACAATACAAATGTGGGGAGGTAATTTATTTATCACACGAGGTCCCCAGATATAACTTATCCCTTGCGAATAGGGCGAATGTGTAACCTAGCATTACACTCTAACCAAATTTACAGAAGGCTCCAACTAAGTTGACTACGCAAACTGCTATCCAATCATAGCAGTGGGCATTACCTTCCAAGTCTTCAATGATGCACGCCCATTAAAACAGAGTATTTGTCCAGCCGGCCTCAAAACCCGGGGAGAAAATAGCATATTGATTTTCATGTTTTTGAATGTAAAAACCAGGCAAACGTCATAAGTAGACCTCATACAACAGTATAAAAACAATAAACAAGCCCAGTTCACGACACCTTTAATTGGGACATACAGTGCCCTCCACAATTATTGGCACCCCTGTTTAAGATGTGGTTGTGGACTTCTAAAAATTCTCCTTTTTTTTTTAAACAACATAGAACCCAAATGCAAAAAAAGAGAAAAATCCAGCCTTTCATTTAAGTACATTACTTTGGTGGTAAAAAAAAATCACACATTTAGAAAAAAAAAAACTTGAAATCATGTGTCCCACAATTATTGGCACCCCTAACAATTCCGCTGAAAAATTTAATTGATTTTTTTAAAATATATTTTTCTGTAGTTGCTAAAGTTGGTAAGGGTATCTAGGAACTTTTTTAGTAATTCATGACTTCCTGTTTCCCTGGGGTATAAATATGACGTGACACAGAGGCCTAATTCTCTCACCCATTTGTCAACATGGCAAAGACAAGAGAACACACCATTCAAGTAAGGCAGATGTGTGTCGACCTTCATAAGTCAGGCAATGGCTACAAGAAAATAGCCACTCGCCTTAACTTGCATGTATCAATCATTAAGAATCTATCATTGCCATCTGAATCATTAAGAAGTTTAAAACAACTGGAACAGTGACAAACAAGGCTGGAAAAGGTCCCAAGTTTATCTTGCCACAACGCACAGTGAGGAGGATGGTAAGAGAAGTAAAAAAAGTCCTAAGCTCACTGTCACAGAATTTCATCAAAGAGAGGCATCTTGGGGTCACAAAGTCTCCAAAACAACCATCAGACACTCTCTACATGCCAACAAGCTGTTTGGGAGGCATGCAAGGAAAAAGCCTTTTCTCACTAACACTCACAAACGTAAACGTCTGGAGTTTGCTAAGCGGCACTGGGACTTCAACTGGGATCGTGTGCTTGGGTCAGATGAGACTAAGATTGAGCTTTTTGGCAACAAACACTCTAAGTGGGTCTGGCGTAAAACAAAAGATGAGTATGCCGAAAAGCACCTCATGCCCACCGTGAAGTATGGTGGAGGATCTGTGATGCTGTGGGCCTGTTTCTCTTCCAAAGGCCCTGGGAACCTTGTTAGGGTGCATGGCATTATGAACGCTTTGAACTACCAGGACATTTTAAATAAAAACCTGATGGCCTCTGCCAGAAAGCTGAAGATGGGTCGTCATTGGGTCTTTCAGCAGGATAATGATCCAAAACATGTGGCAAAATCTACACAAAAATGGTTCAGCAGTCACAAACTCAAGGTCCTCCCATGGCCATCTCAGTCCCCAGACCTCAACCCAATCGAAAACCTGTGGGGCGAGCTAAAGAGGAGAGTGCATAAGAGAGGACCCAGGACACTGGATGATCTAGAATGATTGTGCAAAGAAGAATGGTCAAAGATCCCTCTTTCTGTGTTCTCCAATCTTGTGAAATGTTAAAGGAGGAGATTATGTGCCGTCTTGTTGGCAAAAGGGGGTTGTACAAAGTATTAACATCAGGGGTGCCAATAATTGTGGGACACATGATTTCAAGTTTTTTTTTTTCTAAATGTGTGTTTTTTTTTTACCACCAAAGTAATGTACTTAAATGAAAGGTTGGATTTTTCTCCTTTTTTGCATTTGGGTTCTATGTTGTTAAAAAAAAAAGGAGAATTTTTAGAAGTCCACGACCACATCTTAAACAGGGGTGCCAATAATTGTGGAGGGCACTGTACAATAAAAAAACAGGATTTTTTTTTAAAACGGAGATATCTCATTTAGGAACCAAACTCTTCAAATACTGATCACAATAATGATCAGATGGTTTGTTGAAACTTCTACATTCCTTCGACGTTAATTGCGTTTGCAAAATCAAAACATGCAGCAAAATGGCTGCTTTCAATAGGAGAAACAAAGAAACCGGGACTAAAACAAAGGAACCAGGTGTCCTTGGACACTGATATGTTGGCAAGATTGCGTTTCCTGATATTTGAAAGTATCATGCTGTATCAGGGGAAATAGTGAGGGAGCGAGTGTACATCCGATGTCCAAAATCAAAGTGCATTGTGGGTAAAAAAGAGTGAATGAATGTAGGGAATGATGTAGTTCACTCAGGTTACGGCCACCACCCCAAAATGCAGACTCCCGATATAGTGCACTATACAGAAGATAGGAAGCCGTTTCAGACACAGCACAGGATTAGTATAGTTGCAGGGAGCCCTGATAGCAAGAGAGCAGATTAAAACTATTGAATCAATGTTAAAAAGGGTTGATTTGTCAATTTTAATTGAATCAATATCACTTTTGCACCTGCAATTAATGTTGAAAAAATTGGTTCAACAAATCACCATTATTGTGATCAGTGTTTCCTTCCGTTGGGCTCTTGACTCAACTTTTAAAGTTGCTTCGGTCATTGTTAGCACATAAAATGTGGGTTGGCTAACCCCCAAAATTTGTAGAGTGCTAAAACAACACTTGTTTATCAGTAGGTTTAGTGGTGTAGTGAAAACGATTTGTGAAAAGAAGTATTGATGCAATCAGCATAAGTTTGAATCCGCCTTTTGACAAACTCGCATTTTCACATCACATATTAGATTGTACAGTCATTTATTTTCAACAAAATGAAGAAAATAAAACAGGTGTTTAACAATAAAGTGTATGGTAAGTTTAGGGGTAGTAGGGGTGTCATTATTGTCCCAATTGTTGGCATCAATTTCATAATTTTCATAAATATAATAAGTTAAACTCTATTATGTGCAAGTCAAGGATGTAGCTAAAACGTGGAATGGAGTCTCATTTAATAAGCATTCCTCAAGTGGAATGGATTTGACTGGCGGCGCTCTGAAAAGTGAAAACATTTATGCTAAATGGTTTAGAGATGGTACAAGTGGGTGGGTCCAAAATTATTGGTCTTAAACCGTCGGTGTGTCCTCCTGTCCCACTTACATTCAATGGTTCCGGCGCCCATGGTCATTGTGATAAAATGCATTTGTTGTGTCAAAGAGAGCTGAGATCCCATGGGCTGAATATAGTATTGTAATCATTGTGTATTCACCTACAATTTATCTTTAATGCATTGCGTTTGCATGACACTACAGTGCAATACAATGTACACAAAAACTGCTCAATCATTGACTCCGTTGGTCATCAGGAATCAGTGGTCACACTCAAAAACAAATTTTTGCTTACTTTGCCACAACAAATCTATTTTGAAACACTTTTGACCCTTAAAAACTTAACAAAGAAGTACAAGAGTCAAGAGCCCAACTTAAGCGTACACTGATCACAATAGTGGAGATTTGTTAAAATCTCTATTTTTTTCAACATTAATAGTTAATAGTAAGTATTTCTAGCTGTTAGCTTGCTGTCTGGGAGGGCTCTAGTTTGTAGGTTTTTTTACTTTCTCGTTTAACTGTAACCTAACATTTGATATACATTTTTAAATAAGAAGTTGTTACATCCAAAAAATAAGTATAGAATAGAAATAAAATCACAGATGCTGCTTACCTAAGCATGAAGTTCCTGTACTTCTTTTCACACTGTGGGTAAAAGTATGTGTGTGAGGTCTTTTTGACTTGGTTTTATGTGACCAGGGGATGGCTTTTACGTCACATCCATGTTACTTTCATTTCTAAAGAAATGCAACTTATGTTTTACATCAAAAACGTCTTTAATTCATTTAATCTCATCAATTTTCAGCTCAGCTTTCCTGTAGCTCAGTGGTAGACGCATTGTGTTAACAACGCAAGGTTGTGGGTTTGATCCCATGGGATTGCACATACCTATGTATAAATGTATAGGATGATGCGATGTAAGTCACTTTGGATAAAAGCCTCTGCCAAATGCATAAATGTAAATGTTAATGTAAATCTATTATTTGAGTGACAGATATGTAGATTTAAATGTAAAAGGTCTAATAAAATAAAACAGAATTGTAAACTACTAAATGAAACTGGGGAGAGTCTTGATTTACATGAACAGATGCATTAACTTCTGTCCCAAACTACAAAAGCGAGTAAAACCAGTCACACAGGTTTACAGATACACCTCCCACACAACATCTGAAAAGTCCGACTTTTCCTGTCTGACAGAGCTCCCACTCCAAGCTGTTGTCATACTGTTTCAAGACTGGACTACTGCAGTGCTCTTCTGGCTGGCTAGCTTTTTGGATTACCTCAGAGATGACATATTTCTTTAGGCCACTCGGAAGTCAGCACCGCGCTGGTTCCCTCGACTGAAAGCCTATTAGCATTTTTTTCAATAGACTTTTGAAGATCATAAAATTAAGCACTGTGATTAAATGTTTATACATGTTTTGTCGATCAAGTTAATATTTACTGATTAACACAGCATTTGTATACTTTTGAAGCCTGAATACAATCAGCAGAAGTAAAAAGCTAACATGAGGCTATATAAGCAGATGCACTATGGTCGCTTGATATCAATGAGTCTCCGACACCTTTTACAAATGTATTAAAAACGTGCTCCCTGGCAAGTAATTGCAATTTTCTCCATTCTCGTTTTTATGCGTGATGACGTCTAATTTCCTCGCCAAAGGATGTAGTCGCGTTTAGCAACCGCCGTTTGTAAGGCACAATAAGGCTTTTGAAAATCATGAGCAGGTTATATCTGGTGTGTTTCATGTCATAGATTAAAACGTGAAAATATTTATTGGTTTTGTTTACCACAGATTTAATTTCAGATGATTTACCAAAAACCCATTAGAAAAACCCACAGACTTTGGGGTGATGAAACCAGAAGTTCTGAAATGCTAACTCACTTCCGGGTTTTGCATAAGTCATCTCTGCACCACTATAGCCATGCAACCAAGTCCCTGCAAAAAGGCAGAATTACAGTATGTGTGGTCTTCAACCAGCAAAAAACAGCTCACGTCGAAGTCACACACCTCTTGATCTCATTCTATTGGCTGCCGGTCGCAGCTGCATGAAATTCAAATAGCTTCTTTCGGTAACAGAAAATGTTTTCTCTTACCGAATATAAACAGATATATAAACAGACTTAGATAATGGAACAGCTGATGGCTATTTGACAAATGAATATGCCTAAATTGTCATATACACAGCATATTTGATTGCACAAAATAAACTACAATATATGTAATGTAAATGCAATTGTACAATGTTCACTATTTTGCTTACCATGGGCAAGACCCAAAGGTGACTTTACAAACCAATCATGAAGGAACCCGTCATAGGCTAAAGGTGTCAAGTTAGTGCAATGACCATTCATTAAAATCAAAATGTAAAACAGAGTGTACAGTTATATGACAATATGCCTTATAACAGGAACTAATCGTAAAAAATACCATGCATGCATGCAGGAGTAATGGTAGCAATGCTACCAACTTTACAACTTTCAAGTTGGAGCTGTAAAGTGTATTACCTGTATTAACCACCTGTTTTGTATATTTTTCCTTGTCTGTAAGTTACACAACTCTAGTAGGAATGTTCAAAACAGTTATAACACAAAGAGAAGAGATGTGTTTCGTGTTTAAGTCCATTGCATCCATCCAACAGTTAAAAAAAAAAGAGTTAATGTGTATGAATGACGCTTCTAGTGCTATAATCTAATACACTTAGTGAGTACCGTCTCACTAAAATCCATAGACTATTATTATGAAGAATAATGAAAACATTGTAAGAAGTTACGTCTTGACTGTTACTGGAAACATGCATGCTAGATGGAGATTGACAGATGACAGCACCAGCGGAGGTCAGAGTTTCTGAATGATGCTATATTGGTTTATTCCTCGCATAAAATGATCGTCGCCAAGTTACCGGCTCGTAGTCTCCCCCTAGAGATTGAAGTCAGGTAATTTATGTACGAGTATGAGTATTTTAACAAAGTATCCGCCGATACTGGTATCGGGTGCATCCCTAGTTTGTATAGCCTATAGTTGTATTGTGTTTAATGATATATGACCGTACCTGTCAGCATTTGAGACCAGTGATCCCGAACCGGACAAAAGATCACGGCGATGGCGGGTGTCAAATGTTACGAGAGTTTCCATGATAAATAAACAAATGGGAGACTCCCGGTAACTTATGGATGTCACCCAGCACCCGAAATAATACCAAAACAATTCAAAACAGCCTGCATTATTGGCAAACGGTGGATAAAACCTTGAAAAATTATATATGAGCTGCCAAATCACAGAGATGCTGATTCGCACAGGATTAAGATCACAGAAAACCTCTGCCTAAATCCAAAGGACTATAGGTCCCTAGGTAATACTAATCTCGTGTGAATAGTGCTCAGGGCACATCAAGTGATCTCTAACAAAGCAATAGTGACTCATTGAACAAATCTGTTGTACTTACATAAAATTGCTGCGCCATTCCTGTCGGATCCAATATTGACGGCACAGCACTGCTTTTAAGTTTAAGTCTCTCTGCAAATCCAGAGTCGACCTGTGCCTTGTTCTCAAAGGAGTCCGTGGTGAAATGAAGTGAACAAACGCTTATTGTTTGCCCACGTGAGCTGGAACGTCTTTAAAAATAAACTTCAACCACACATTACTAATGTCGGAATCAGAAGGAAGATCATGCAGCGACTGTGTCCTCCCACGACCAGGCACTGACTGCACAATATTTTGCGATCTAGAAATATTATAATGGGTTGTGGGTAGATCTTCCATCAGCACACTGGTTCAAAATAAATATCAAAATCAACCAAAAATGTGTAACTGAACGCAAAATCAAGATCCTGGCAAAGCCATCCCAGTTCCCTGACCTGAACACAAGAAATTAGTGGGATGATCTGAAGAGGAGGGAGGACCAACATTTGAAGGATCTTAAGAGTGAAGGGATAGACTCGGATGTCTTGTCATATCTTCTCAAACATCGTCAGACATAAAAGAAAAGACGCAGAGCTTGCAGAAAGTTTTGAATACAAGGCTGCCAATAATTGTGAGCAGGATGTGTTAGAGAAAAACTTTTTTTTCATAATGTGATATTCCCCCACTTTATATGGTTTAACCATGCACTTTTAAATGTTTATCTTCCAGAAATTAAGTCGCCAGCGTGTGTGCAGAAACACCCTGTATTTATAAAGATCCATCTATTCTTCTTTTTGTAATCTCCTTTAAACCACAACAGTGACACAAAACAGGCTGTTGGGGAAACCCTAACAATCTGATGTCACATTGATTACGCCTGCCCATGACCACTCACAGACTCCGCCTTATGAGCGCATAGTCCCTACCTTCTGCCAGAGACACGCTGTCAGCCATTTTCAGGCAAGAGCAGATGTAGCCACTAGCCAGCGACAAAAATGTCTAAGAAACAACAAATGTGTGCTGTTTTTGGATGTAAAATGGAACATAAAAAGGAGGCCGGGAGGAGACCTTTCTGACAAGCCCGGGTTCGTCCCGCTGCGACATACCTGTCTGTCATATACAAGTAGTCTGAATGCATGTTTTTGCCCATATTCGTGTTTATGTCTGTTAGTAATATGCATGCACATGATTAATCAACAATGGCTAACATCTCATACAGCAAATGGTCAGCATATGTTGTTCTATCTATGTTTTTGTCTTTTCCATTTAATTTGTATTTATGAACAAGGCATTAAGTGTTAGTACTTGTGATGACCTGTAGAGGGCAAGCTAATGCTGTGGGTATTGGGTTATAAGTAGCAGAGAAGAACTGAGTGATGTGTGCAAAGTGACTCCACCTGTGATGTGCTTATGTGTACTGCGGGTTGTTGCATTCCTTTGAGTAAAGGCAACTTGAACTGATCTCATGCCTCCTCAAGTTATTACATTTTGGCGACAAGGATGGGATGAGATCAGACTGACGGAAATGCTTCGGGATAGACAGTATGTGGTATAAATGATGACCGTATTCAACGTAGGTTGTTGGCAGAAACGGATTTAACATTTGAGAAGGCATTGAAAAAGCCCAAGCAATGGAAACAGCCAATAAAGATGTTAGAGATTTGCAAGCTCAATGCTTAGAAACCTCCAATTCAATGAGAGTGTATAAAACATAAGTAAAGCAAGATGATGGCCAAAGTAAAGCATGTTACAGATGTGGAACATTTAGCAAAGGGGGAGAAATACGTAAGAGAGGAGGACAGGGAATGCATTTTGTGATCAGAGATGAAAAAAGTGCATCGGCATCTGTTGAAAAAGGTATTTTTACAGTGTACAGTTTGCAATGAACAGGAATTCCGATAGTAGCTCCACTTACCATCACATTGTCTGTTAATGAGTCAGATGCACAGTTTGAAGTGGATACAGGATGTGGTGTGACCATAGTAAATGGGTCCAGCTTTGCAGAATTGTGAGAAAAAGATAAATTTCCTGAATTAAAGACCTGTTCTTTGAACTTAAAGACCTATACTGGCCAAGCTCTAACCGTGTTGGGTTCTGCACAATTAGAATTCAGATACCCGGAATAGGACCAAATCTATTGGGCAGAGGATGGATTAAGGAATTGGGCCTGGAATGGGAGGCCCTACATGGGATGCAAAGGGGAACAAATTTAACTTTGCCTGAAGTCCTCAGCCAACATGAAGAATTGTTTAAAGAGGAGTTGGGGGAACTAAATGGTCCACCAGCAAAGATTTATGTAGATAAGGAAGTGTAACGGAGGCCAGCTAGTGAAGAGCTGTGCAGTGTGTAAACCTCACTCCCGACCTCAAGTGACGCTCTAGCGACAGACGCTAGAGACTGCGGTCTTTAGCCTCCTCGCTAGAGCGCCCGACTCCCATGCCGGACCGACCCGGTTCGAAGCCCGCTGAGAGCGGTGCAGTTCGTTCCGGTTACAGAAGCAGTCCCAAGGTTTTTCAAAGCCCGTCCGGTCCCTTATGCAATGAAGGCAAAGGTAGAAATTGAAATAGAATGCCTGTTAAGAGAACACATCATAGGAACCTGTTAAGCACTCTGAATGGGCTGCACCGGTAGTACCTGTTTTAGAGTCTGATAATACAGTACGTCTATGTGGGGACTACAAGCTGACAGTTTCCAAGTTGGAACAGTACCCCATTCCTCGGATAGAGGATTTGTTTGCAACTCTGGCGGGTGGACAGAAGTTCACAAAATTGGATATGAGCCATGCTTTTCATGAGATAGCATTAGATGCAGTGTCCAGAAAATATGTCACATTGACTACCCACAAAGGACTGTTTACTTACAGTGTTCTACAGACCCGATTCCAAAAAAGTTGGGACACTGTACAAATTGTGAATAAAAACAGAATGCAATGATGTGGAAGTTTCAAATTTCAATATTTGATTCAGAATACAACATAGATGACATATCAAATGTTTAAACTGAGAAAATGTATCATTTTAAGGGAAAAATAAGTTAATTTTAAGGGAAAAATAAGTTGATTTTAAATTTCATGGCATCAACACATCTCAAAAAAGTTTGGACAAGGCCATGTTTACCACTGTGTGGCATTCCCTCTTCTTTTTATAACAGTCTGCAAACGTCTGGGGACTGAGGAGACAAGTTGCTCAAGTTTAGGAATAGGAATGTTGTCCCATTCTTGTTTAATACAGGCATCTAGTTGCTCAACTGTCTAAGGTCTTCTTTGTCGCATTTTCCTCTTTATGATGCGCCAAATGTTTTCTATGGGTGAAAGATCTGGACTGCAGACTGGACATTTCAGTACCTGGATCCTTCTTCTACGCAGCCATGATGTTGTAATTGATGCAGTATGTGGTCTGGCATTGTCATGTTGGAAAATGCAAGGTCTTCCCTGAAAGAGACGACATCTGGATGGGAGCATATGTTGCTCTAGAACTTGGATATACCATTCAGCATTGATGGTGTCATTCCAGATGTGTAAGCTGCCCATGCCACACGCACTCATGCACCCATACCATCAGAGATGCAGGCTTCTGAACCGAGTGCTGATAACAACTTAAGTTGTCCTTGTCCTCTTTAGTCCGGCTGACATGGCGTCCCAGTTTTCCAAAAAGAACTTCAAATTTTGATTCATCTGACCACAGAACAGTTTTCCACTTTGCCACAGTCCATTTTAAATGAGCCTAATCATGTTTAGATATGGCTTCTTTTTTGACCTATTGAGTTTAAGCCGGCAACGGCGAATGGCACGGTGGATTGTGTTCACCGACAATGTTTTCTGGAAGTATTCCTGAGCCCATGTTGTGATTTGAATTACAGTAGCATTCCTGTATGTGATGCAGTGCCGTCTAAGGGCCGAAGATCACGGGCATCCAGTATGGTTTTCCGGCCTTGACCCTTACGCAGAGATTGTTCCAGATTCTCTGAATCTTTGGATAATATTATTCACTGTAGATGATGATAACTTCAAACTCTTTGCAATTTTTCTCTGAGAAACTCCTTTCTGATATTGCTCCACTATTTTTCGCTGCAGCATTGAGGGATTGGTGATCCTCTGCCCATCTTGACTTCCGAGAGACACTGCCACTCTGAGAGGCTCTTTTTATACCCAATCATGTTGCCAATTGACCTAATAAGTTGCAAATTGCTCCTCCAGCTGTTCCTTATATGTACATTTAACTTTTCCGGAATGTGGAATGTGTAGCTCTCATGAAATCCAAAATGAGCCAATATTTGGCATTACAAATTAAAATGTCTCACTTTCAGCATTTGATATGTTATCTATATTCTATAGTGAATACAATTTAAGTTTATGAGATTTGTAAATTATTCCATTCCTTTTTTACTCACAATTTGTACAGTGTCCCAACTTTTTTGGAATCGGGTTTGTACCTTTTAGAGTCTTTTCTAGCCCCGCCATTTTTCCACGGACTATTGAGGGGGTACTTCAGGGTCTTCCGCATGTGGCAGTTTTCTTTGATGATATCTTGGTAACCGGTAGTAATTATGAAGAGCATCTTCAAACTCTTGCTAGAGTAATGGATAGATTGCAGGAGGCAGGACTTTTGTTGAAACGGAGTTAATGTAGCTTCACGGAAAAAGAGGTAATGTTTTTAGGCCATAAAGTGTATAAGATAGATCTCTGTCCGGCACCAGAAAAAGTAACGGCTATTCAAAATGCTCTGTCACCAAAGAACATGACAGAATTGAAGGCTTATTTAAGACTTCTAAATTATTACAATAATTTCTTGCTCAACCTGTCTACTGTTTTAGGCCCTGTGCACAAATTGCTGCACAAAGATGTAACAAGGAATTGGGCCAGGGAACAAGAGGAGGTTTTTGCACAGTCTAAAAAAATTATTCACTCCGTACAAGTTCTGGTTCATTATGACCTACAGAAAGAGGTGATTTTATCATGTGATGCTTCTCCTTATGGCTTGGGTGCAGTTCTCTCGCACAAGATGCCTGATGGAAGTGAAAGACCTATAGGATTTATGTCACGGACATTGAATCAAGCTAAGCAGAATTATTCGCAGTTGGACAAAGAAGGGTTGGCTGTAATGTTTGGCTTACAGCGCTTTCATAAGTATTTATATGGTCGGACATTTACAATCGTTACGAATTGATTGTGTCAGATAACACTACTTGTTTCCTTAGTGCTGGATTCAAAGAGTTCCTGCAGAAAAATGGAGTACGGCATGTTACTTCTGCACCTTACCATGCTTCTAGTAACGGTTTAGTGGAACGGGCTGTCCAAATTGTTAAAACCATGCTAAAAAAAAGTGCGGATGGAACAATTGCAACTAAGTTGTCTCGAGTCTTATTCAGTTACAGGATCACTCCCCAGACTACTACAGGGCTCTCTCCAGCAGAAATGTTGTATGGACGAAAATTACGCTGTTCTATGTACTTTATACATCCTGATTTGACAAGGAAGATTCATGAACAACAACAAAAGCAAAAAGTCTATCATGATAAAAAGGCCCGGGAAAGGAATTTCTGTGTTTTGTTTCACGTCAGTTTTTATTTGATTTCATTGACATTTTAAAAGCTAAAATGCTCCAAAACAAAGAATAACATTTTGTAATTTATTTATTTATCCATTTCTTTTTAATTCACTTTTTTTTTAAATGATTGAATGCACCTTCAATGTTATAACAATAACAGCTTCTAGTGTATAACTAGCAAGAATCCATACAGTGTCCTTGAATCTAAAAACCAGTTTGATTTCACTATGATTAGAATTTTTGACACATTACTCAGTCGATATTAAAGAAATCAAGGATATATTTTCACAGAATGTTCTTTAGAAAACAGTAAATCACATAAAAAAGACTTTAGCTGGGTTTTCACAGACAGGGTCATACAGTATATGTGAATGGAGGCAGTCTGCCCAAAGAACTAAGAAAAAATTATCTGTGCATATTACAAGAAAACCCCAGAAGTTATTTGCAAAACTATCATCAACATGTGTTTTATTAAGACTCTTTTATACAGCGGTCTCAAGCAGACACTGCATCTTCACCCTGATCGTCGAAGTAGCCGTCTGCAGCTCTGAGAATATGATTCAATGCATTTAGGAGCAGGACGTCCATCTCAGGGTCCAGTTCTACCTCCTTACTGTAGTTCTTCACTGGGACCACGGCGGTCAGAGAAACTCCGATATTAGCACACACCTCATGCATCTGTCACGAGATTATGAAGAATTACACTATTGCTGTTACCTGTAATTCATCAAATCACAGAGAATCAATGAGCCAACAACACAGACTCACTATTCTATTGATGTAGCGACTCTGGTAGACAAGTTTCAGATCAGCTTCCACCAAAGGACAGGCCTCATCCACCTTGGTCAGAAGCACCAGCTGAGGGATACCTGCCCAGCCATGTTCATATTTCATTATTATTCACAAACAACTTTCCCAAATTTTGGAAATCTGTTGGGATGGCTTGGTTGTACAAATGATGGCAACATTCACACTGTCGCCTTTCAGGATTGACAACTGCATTTGCATGTGTGAGTTTGAGACGGTTAGATTCTTTTCACACAATCGCAGCTCTTATACTGTGTGGTTGAGCAACTGAACTTCTCAAGTCTGTATTCTATCCACATTCTTGAATCACGATTGTGATGGATGCGGTTGTGAGTTTTGAACATTGTATAGAAGAAGTCCTGCTAAGATCAGAACTGTGTGTAAACGCTGTACTAAACACTCAAAGAAAGGACCAAGAACTGTATTGTGGTGCTGTGTGAATGTGGCCCGTTTTATCACATGATTCCTTATATTACAAAGTCTAAATTGTGATAATAATTCCTTTATTCACCCAGCTGGTTGGCTTTTCTACAGAGCGCCACAAACTTCTCTATTATTTCTTTAGACAGGAGTTTAACTTTGCTGGTGTCCATCACGTAAAGCACACAGTCGTCTTGTAGAGGCACTGATGGATTAAACTTAATAATATTCATTCAGAAGGTTTCCTGTAGCTCAGTGGTAAGAGCGTTGCGGTTGTGGGTTCGATCCCAGGGGATTGCACATAACTATGTATAAATGTATAGGATAATGCAATGTAAGTCGCTTTGTATAAAAGCGTCTGCCAAATGCGTAAATGTAAAAAAAGGTCCATAAAAGGATCCTCTCCCTGTTTTCCTGCCTGCCCAAACGTAGCATCGGAGTATTTGTCAAATGTCTAAACTAAGTGGGATGATACAGGGCTTTTTTGTGTCGAAGGTTTGCAGGCATCCTTATTCCCTATCAGCTAACCTTGAAGATAACACGGTACACTAGAGTAGAGACACTTTTTTTCCTGGCACAAGAAGAAAAGAACGAAGACTAAAACAACACCAGCTGCACAAACTTGTGCTACAGTAGTGCATTAGTTCATCAACAGATCTCATCCACTATTTACTACCATAGTACCATAGGTTACTGACATTCTTCCAAATATCTTCCTTTTTGTGTTTAGCCGTTTTAGACATTTACACAGGTTTGGAACAATCTGGGTGAGTAAATGATGACAGAATTGCCATTTTTGGGTGAACCCTTTAAAGGAAATGACCATAGAGACCAAATCAAATTTCTGAAATGTCATATGCACGTCATATTTGGTTAAAAATAATAAATGTACAGTATATGACTTCTAAAAAGTATGTATGTGCAATGTAACACATAATGAGTGTCTGGAAGGAAAACTGTTAAAACATTGTTGTTGCTCTTCTCATTTAACTGCCTTTTACAATGAATCACTTTATTATTTTCCTCACTTTGGATGAAAGTATCTTCTACATTTACATATACATTTATTTTTATCCAAAGCGACTTACATTGCACTATCCTATACATTAGGTATTTGCAATCCCCTGGGATCGAACCCACAAATCTTCTATATGTAAATGGATATGAACAATGTTCAGTTCAACAAACCAGATCGTAGCATTCCTGATCAAAGAAGCCAGCTAAGATTCTGAAGAAGTTGTGCTTCCTATACTGCGTGAAAAAAATAGTTGGGCATAATTGGACACATAGTTACAGTATTTCAACACTCACATAAACACTTTTTATGCAATAAACTTGGATCATTTTTTTTACCTCTCTTTGATAAAGAATATTCATAATAAAAATTGTACACCCATGCCACCTTTCTTGTCATTAAAAAACAAACCAACACACTAACGGCAATTAAACGTTTTAATTTATATAATTCAGGATACATATCCTTTATTATGTTACATATCTTTGTTTCTGTGTACAGCGGCAACACGTGAATTGAAAAATCTTTACCATACACAGAAAGTCTGACAGCATTGTGGGGTACAAAATGAAGAAGATACTGTACGTCTAAGGGCTAGTGTGCACTACAGCAGATTATACTTTACAGTAGGCACAGATATTATAGGATCTGCACTTCATGTTATACTTTACGTCCCAGCGTTGACACTTCTAACCCTTAACACAGCAGCAGCTGGAGATCATGTCCAACCATTCGTCAAATAAAATAAAACGGTCAATTACATGCAATTTCTACAGATTTCTTGTCGGCGACAGGTGACAGTACATCATAGTGCAGTACATTCATACAATATGTGTGTGGTGTAGTGAACTGTTTCTAGACTGTAGTGTAAATAGCATCTGGTAAGAACAAAGCAAAAGAGATCCAAGCACATTTAAAAGTATAAAAATATGGCTCTATATTACAATGATGAATTGTTATGTGTGGACATCTGTGGCATTCTTCCCTGTTGAAAAAAACGGCATATGCTGGGTTAGGTATATGTTGATGCTGCTTAAACCATCTTAAACCAGCACATGACCAGTTTAAAACATACCAAACCAGCATGAAAACATACCAGACCAGCATATGCTGTTTTTTTCAACCGGCTAGCCTAACTCCCATTGGCACTGCTCATTTGTTTCATTCTTTAAATGTCTTCATGCATAGTCAGAATTTTAAACAAACCAATGCAGTTACGGTATGCACTTACATTCTATTCAGGCACATTTTCTTCTTTCCATCAAAGATTATTTTTGTCACACGCATTAATCTGATAATGCATCCTTCATTTCCATAGAGACAGAGAGTACAGTATGCTTGCTCCAAAGAATTATTTGAGCTCTGGGTTACATTAAAGTTTGTAACATTTAACTAGTTCATAATGCGATTCTAAAATATACTCTGCCAACCAGAAACCAAATATGCAGCCATAATACACAGTGCAATTCAACTACTCTGTAAACAACTACGAGTGTGGGATTCATGTCTTGTGATTTTACTGCGCAGTCCTTAGCTGTCTTCTAAGCAATCTGTCACAAACACAATATACACGTTTGTTGGTTGATAACAGAACATTTTCTTCAGAACATTACTGTACATAACAATCAGTGGTGCTCAAATGTGCGTATGTAGGTCTCATTGTTACTTTCAATCTACCAGAACTCAATTTTACATGCAGGGAACGTCTCCTCCTGCATGGCCACAGTGCTGTTGCTGCCCAGGACGGTTATTCCCAGTTGCTGTTGTTTTTCTTGAGTTTCCCGGTACCATTCGTGCATCATCGTGGATTCAAACGTAGGGATTAGGGTCACCTGGAAGTTAACACAGAGGTAGACTAAATGTATGGTCTTATTAAAATCTTCAAACATTGGCTATTACCATGGCTGTCTGGAATACTTGAATCTGACTGGTCAGTCGTGACATTATTACCCGATAACAACTGTTAAAACTGAAAACTGCTCATGGCTGTCTGGAATACTTGAATCTGACTGGTCAGTTGTGACATTATTCCCCGATAACAACTGTGCTCATGGCTGTCTGGAATGAATCTGACTGGTACATTATTACCCGATAACAACTGTTAAAACTGATAACACACTGCTCATGGCTGTCTGGAATAGTTGAATCTGACTGGTCAGTCGTGACATTATTACCCGATAACAACTGTTAAAACTGAAAACACACTGCTCATGGCTGTCTGGAATACTTGAATCTGACTGGTCAGTCGTGACATTATTACCCGATAACAACTGTTAAAACTGATAACACACTGCTCATGGCTGTCTGGAATAGTTGAATCTGACTGGTCAGTCGTGACATTATTACCCGATAACAACTGTTAAAACTGAAAACACACTGCTCATGGCTGTCTGGAATACTTGAATCTGACTGGTCAGTTGTGACATTATTCCCCGATAACAACTGCTAAAACTGATAACACACTGCTCATGGCTGTCTGGAATACTTGAATCTGACTGGTCAGTCGTGACATTATTCCCCGATAACAACTGCTTAAACTGATAATACACTGCTCATGCATGTCAGGAATACTTGATTCTGACTGGTCCATCATGACATTATTCCCCGATAACAACTGCTAAAACTGAAAACACACTGCTCATGGCTGTCTGGAATACTTGAATCTGACTGGTCAGTCGTGACATTATTCCCTGATAACAACCGCTAAAACTGACAACACACTGCTCATGCTTTTACGTTTAATGTATCACTCCGCGCTAAGCTATCACTCTTTTTTCTAATGCCATGAATTTGTCATAAATGAGCTTAGAAAATATTTCAAATCAATATTTGTGTATATTAGTAAGTCACATGGCAAGTATTCGCGAAGTAAGCAATGGCGTCCTATTGACTGAGTTTATTTTGCGATAAACAATTTGATGTAACTTCTCACTTATTTACCTTCTTAAGTGTTTATTTAGCATTTTCTTATCCGAATTTAAAAAGAGTGCCCTGCCCACATCCATTGGAGGACATAAAAACGGTCTCATATGTTACTCTAAAGTGTTAGATTGGTGAAGGGTGGCAGAGTTGAAGAGGTTAAAACATTACTTCTCTCTAAACTGAATATGTATTCTACTCATCCATGTATCTATTCAGGCTATATTCATGTGTATTTATATAACTTAATAAATAAATATACAAATGAGTACCAACCGGAACATCCTCAGGCCATACAGATTTACCCTCCAATAAGGCGTCCAGAATGGGCCTAATCAAGCCTTCTTTGTACGAGTCATCCCCACTTATTATGTAACAGGACGACCGCAGACGGCAGAAGAACTCAACATCAACAGTGGATGCTGCATGGCCTGACGGAAGATAAGCCAGGTCCAAATACATTGAAGTTCCAACCTTGCTACCTGTTGATTGGTCAGGACAACAGTCAGTTCGAGGTTAGTATATATTTAGTGTTGGGGAAGCTACTTTGAAATTGTAGTTAGATAAGCTACAAGCTACATATAAATAAAAGTAGTTAAATTAAAGCTTAGCTACCAATCTGAAAAAGTAGTTAGCTACAATACAAGTTACTATAAAAGAGTAGCTAGCTTCTTTGAAACTACTTCGAGTTTATACAATCTCACATGAAAAAATACAGGTGCAGTTATTTTTTTGCCACAGTAAACATTAAAGTAAACTAAATGATTTATAAAGTGTATGAACTTTCTAATCCTACAGAATACTGTAGTATATGTTAATAAAGTGTGATCATTATCATAATATTCTAAAGCTGTAATGTACTACAATTTACTATGGTAAATACTATATACTAAGTATAATTGCATATTTTTATGTGATGTGATACACCTGAATTTGTGTTATTAATTAATGTTTTAAATGAATAGAGAAGTTTAAAACAATGTAATACAATACCATTATCATCGCATTGTTTATTTATTGTTTTCATTACATAAAATGTATATTTAATACTTAATAGGATGGGTGTCGAACTTTAAATATTTACCCCCTCACATATGTCCTGTACGATCTATTCTCGGTGAAGCGTAAAGCCGCAATACATAGTTACTGCATTAGATGGCAATAATGAACCATTTCAGTTTGTAAAGCAGTAAGAAGAAGAGGACTTTACACAGCGCTGCTCTGAAGGCAGAACGGAATGTAGCTTTTGGCCGCGCTACACTGCTACTTTCTTAAAAATGTAATTAACTACTGGAAAAACTACACTGTTTTAAAAGCAGTTGAGCTACCGCCAAGCTACTGAAAACTGTAGTTAAGTTAGTACCGTCGCTACGTGCATTTAGCTACTCCCCAACACTGTGTATATCTGCGTACTGTATCAATATAAACAATGGCATTCTAAAGAAAACGGTTGAATGTTGTTAAAAATATGCAAAAAAGTCCAAACCTGATATGCTTGATTTTTTGGGGACAGAGCCTGTGCCAGCTGAGTTGCTTCTCGAGCTGGTAACAGATGTAGCTTGACTTCCAGTCCTGGTTTTGGTGCTTTGTGTTGAACTGCTAGCTGATGTTAACCTCTGGGTAACTCCAGTTGATTTCCTACCCTTTGTTGAACCAGACTTCACACTGCTTACAGAGTCGGGCATACAGGCACCCGGCTGAGCTGGAAGGGGAGGTAAATCTTTCACAGGCGCAGGTGGAGGATCTTGGGGCAGAAGATGATTACCTCGATTAAAACCCAATCCATCGTTTATGTTCTGGGATTGCAGGTGGGCGCCTGACTCTTCATCCGAATCTAGAAGTCCATCGGCTGTAATAGACGGGCAATCTTCTAGTCCCGGATGTACATCTGAGTCGGTGGCCGTGGGGAAGTCACTGGCAGACGTAAGAGGGGTCTCCTGAGCTACATGACCAGATCTGTTAACCGAACATGCTGGTGGAAGGGGCTTGGCTGCTTCTTGGGAGTGGTCACTATCATCGGAAAGGTTCAGTGGGCTGGGGTTAACAACTCCCGGTGGACGTGAATCTTCTCCATTGCCGACCGGTTTGAAGTGTTTGAACTCACATGGAGAGACCAAGCACAGGTCTACATCATGGCCGGTATCAAATACTAGATCCTGCGGTTCAGACGGACACCCACCTGAGCCGTCGTGATGGGTCCTTTGAGTGTGAGGCTTCTTTATGGACAAAGACATCCCTACTTTGAACTCAGATTTGGAAAGCTGTCCATTGGAGTAGGACGTTTCATCTTCGTTTGTAGACTCACTGACTGTAGGCAGCACTTGTTCGAAAGACATTGACAGTGATTCATCAACCTCAGTGGATTGTGGAGAGCTGACTTCCGCAGGCATTGAGTGAGTTGTAGTGACAGAGGGGGATATATCAGGCATTATATCCTTGAAGGAACTGAGAGACAGAAAACTTGAATGTTTCTCTCTGGATGAAGTGGAGACGCTCTCTTGGTTACTTTTAGGGCATCCGGACTCTGAAAGCTTGGACAGTCCTGTTTGCTGGCTCTCTGAACCGAGACACATCTTTACCCCGAAGCTACTGTGATCTTTGGAGGCCCAGGTCTCTTCAGGGGACAGGTGATAAGGAGTATGACCAGCACTGTTCGGACCTGATCTAGGAGAAGATAACTCTAAAGTCTTCTCTTCAGGACTGACACAAACTTCCTTGTGGCCATCTTTTGAAATTTTGTCTTTCAAAGCCCCATCAAGCAAAGTATACTCAGTAGTCGTGAGGTCATTTTTTGTTTTGGGCCTGGCAGCCATTGTGGCCTTGCTAGTGGTTACTCTGGTACCACATTTAGACTGCACATCACCTCTAGGGACATTTTTTAGGTTTCCAGAGTCAGCATGTTGCTTTTTCACAGAAGATTCCTGTTGTGTTTTGTTCATTTCCAGAAATTCAGCCGTCATATCTTCAGGTGAAGACATTTTAGAGCAATCTTCTGTGGAAAGCTTCTGGTTCTGCTGTTCCTTGTTAGATTTAAAGCTTTTGGTTTTGTCCTCAGCCTGTTTGTTTACTTTTGCTCCGTGTTTTACATTCACAGGCTTATCTGAGGTCTTCTTGACATCTTTCCCAAAAGACTTTGTTGTCTTTTTCTCTTCTATTTTCACATCAGTTTTGCTATCTATCTTTGGTTTGCTACCTGAAGTTTTTCTCTGTCCATTTTCTTGTTTCTTTGTGTCTGGCAGGCTTGTTTTTTCATTGCTTTTTTCTTTTAAAGACTCTTTCCTTGTAACAAGCTTGGAGGGTTTTAGTTTGACGTTGCTTTCTGCAGATTTTAACCTTTCCTCACTCTTCAAATCATTTTTATTTACACCTTTGGTTTTGTCTTTCAGCTCGAGATCTCCATGGACAGATCGTTCCTTTGAAGCGCCATTACTTGACCTTAATTCATTTTTTACAGACTTGGGACTGTCCTGATTCTCTGGGAGTTTTGGACTTTTATCTGATTTCGCAGTTTCGAAGTCTCTGGAACACACCACCGGCCTCTTGAGAAACTCTAGATGCTTCAGTTTCTCCAGACCGTCCATTATCTTACTTTGTGGTGTAGATCCGGGGAAGAGCACTCTGATAATCTTCTCAACTGGGCTGGCGGGATGCCACACAAGCAAAGCACATATAGAGACCAAAGAGGTCAGGGAAACATCAGAGCTTTTGGATTTGGAGCTGTTTTCGGGCCAGTTCTGCATAAATGACTCTACTTCTTTGCTACGCTTGACTGGATTTAGGACATAGAGTTCAAGACACCCAACTCCCATTTTCTGAAAGAGAATAACAGGTTCGATCGGACCACTTGAGTTCCTTAAAAGTGGCTCTGGTGAGATTTTTAGCTTTTCCAGATGCTGTAAAGCAAGTGATGCTAGATCGCTGCTTCTCAGCACATTAGGGTCACCCTGAACCTTTTTAAGCCTGTTTGAAGCATTGAAGAAGACCACGCCGAGCTCTGGGGAGATGAGATTCTTCTGCCATTGTTCTTTTTCCAGGCAGTCGGTTTTACTTTGGTCAGTCTCTGCTACTTTCCTCTCCAGCAGGCTGTTAACTCCGGGCAGATTGTCTGTTCCCGCATGCGTAAGCAGCACAGAATCCACGCGGTCCAAATGCCTGACCAACTTCCAGAAGCAGGCGCACGGATCTGCTCCACCATTGACCAACACATTGAATCCATTGACCGCAAAGAAAGCACAATCTCCTCTGCCTCCTGGGAAAACATAGCAGCACGGGCGACAGAGTTTGAGGAACCCAACAGTGCCAGGAGGCTCCAGGAGGTCAAAAGGAGACTGTGGCTCTAAAGACTCAGTAAGAAGGTCCGTGAACTCCTGAAGGCCGCCCATTTTAGACAGCACCATTAGAGGATTTACTTTAATGTCCACGATTTCATGTATCTTGTGTTTTCCAAGCACAGAGGTTTTCCATTTTCCAGTTTTGGGGCAGCTTATGGTGAGGTTTGCTTTGCCGTGTGTGCTAACGGAGTTTAACAGTGCGTCAATCTGTTGGAAACAAGGAGAGAGAACAGGGTATTCATTAAAAAAGCAGCTATAAAATCAACATTAAATCAGTACACAGTTATTCCAATCCATTCAGACCAACCTCTTCATCTGAAAGGATCTGAGTTAAATCATTTGGAGTGAACTGTCCAGTGTGAAGGACAAGATCTCCGGTTTCTTCAAGAGATTGTCCTGTGAGCACCAGCAGCTTGTGTCTAGATACGCCTGATATCAAACCATGGACCTGAACCACAAAAATTATTTGAATATGTAGTAACAATGAGTAGAAAATAAATTTCAAGCTGTTATTGCAGTAAAGGTTTCCTCTACAAAGTACAAAAAAATGGGTATTAAATACTACAAATACATATAGAGCTATATATGTAATGGACTATTAATTACATAAAGAGCTAATTATTTCCTGTTATAGGCAGTGTCACAATATAAAGTGTTTAATTGATTTTTATTCATTTGAGACAATATCTTTATTAAACAATCTTTTTTTTTAAGAACCATTATTATAAAGTCAGGGAACTGAACTGATTAGAAGATCTTGCACAGTAAATTTAGCCACATTATATTTAATGTGACCCTGTCTCTTTCATTAATTGTCATACAATACGCAATAAATCAAATTAAGAAAGGGAATAATATATACCTGTAAAAATCACATTACCTCAGAATAGAGAACCCCTTCTGATGGGTTTACCACAACCCTGATGTCCACAACCTCTGAACTGAATTGAAATGTCCTTTGACCTGTAAAAAGGAGAACGGGAGAAAAAAGTCAATAAAATAAAAAAATAGGATGAGTTTGCACATCATCAGATCCCTAAATTGTCATCGGAATAAAAAATATGTAAAAGTATGTTTCACCGTGTCAAAAGAAAAGCAAACATTTTAGACAGACAATAATGCAGTCTGGATTTGTCAGTAAAGCTACAATAATGCAATAAAACTTCTACTCTCTATCGCCTCCTTTGTTTGAAATATAAAATTGCAGGTTACGTTATGTGGATTGTAATCACATGGTGTCAAACTTGCACTTTTTGCAAAACTGTAACTTATAAACATAGAAATCCTTATTATAACTTTACCGTTCATATATGTACTGAATAAATCAGATTGAATAAATCAGATTTATTAACTGATTTTTGTTTATTTTTAACAAAAGAAAGTTATGAATAGCAGCTTTAATGTTATAAGAACAATTACACTTTTGTTTAACACTTTGTGCCTTTCTATTCTTTTTGGATACTCTAAACAACATCATAATAATATAACCACTCAATTCCCACCACTTTTTAATGCCAGGGCACCTATCCGTTCAAAATGTCAAAGGTCACGATGGCCAAAATTCCCAATGCTTCCCTCTTGCCTCTCTATTCCCAAACACAACCCGAGTGAAAAAATAAATAGATTTAAGGTTGTAAAGCCGCATCCTTACACCTGCTGTATGCTATAGTTAGTCAGCGATTTCATTTTAAAAGCTATTGCACAAATGTTCTGCTGATGGTTGTTTTCAATACAGGCAAAAGTCCGAACAATCGGTCGAATGCACTTCCTTCCTCCCTTTCTGCTGTGGGTACTGAAGGAGCAAGTTCAAACTTAAGCATTCAGCCTAATACACATTAACTGAGCAAGCGAACTATGCTGTACTTGTGATGCCGTTTAAACGGACCTCATGCAGTGTAAATATGACATACGTTTACCCTTTCATAACTAATGAAAAAAGGGAACATCTGCATTTCCACATCAGATGGGCTGTGATGAAACAATCTGTCGCTTTGTGTCGACACTATAAACAAGTCAAAGGATCCGGTCGGCCTTACGAGGCTGTGAATAACACAGTTGCTTCTTTGTTCATTCAATAATGCGCATCCCAGACATAAACCATCTGTTTCTAAGATTTCTAACAGCATTACTAAATATACCAAAGTCACAATGTTCAGCCTTCAATGAAGACACCACACAATATCACTGTAGAAACGAGCACACCGACACTTGCCTTTGACATCTTTGGATTGACAAGAAGTATGCTTATGAACGAAGAGTTTGAGCTGCTCATCCAAGTCACACACGGTCAAATCCACATCCCATGCACGAATACCTGCAACGGACATTAAAACAAAGAGATGAACATTTTGAATACTTCAAATAAGTTCTAATGGGCATCTTGACATTTGGTTTTAGTAAATAGACACCGGACGTCGATTCGAGAACAAAGAGACTAACATCCCCCAGAGCAAATCCACTGAAGTCAGCATGAAATTCAAGCATCATGTGAGACACAGTGTGGCTTTCAGAGACATGAAAAGAAGCACAAATCGCTTCTTTGCTGTACGAACCAATAAAGCCCGAGAAATGAACGTCTACATTCACTTATAACCATTTATGCATAGATGCTTTTATCTAAAACAACTTACCATACATCCACAAATAGCCTAAATCGTATTATGTGTGTTACATAAGTGTCATGACCTTCACACGTGACCCTTTACCTAGCTACATGCACACCATCAAAAGAAGCCAACTCAACACAAGCAGAAGAGAGAGAAAACTCAAATAAAGCATTAAAGCCAGCGCCCAGATATCCCAAATGTATACGCTATATAGGCTACCTTGTCATTTATATAAGAAATTATATAGGAAATAAGAACTTGTTTCGTGGTTTATTTCATGTGAACTGTTACTCTTGGTAAACCGATTTGCATTTATCTTGATTAAACTCTTATCAGATTTGTGACTCACGTGTGCCGTCTAATGGTTATCGACACTGACCGCCATCATACTAAAGTAACAAATAAACCAACTTTGTTGCCGTTACAAATGTACATAGAAGTAAACGGAGCTCGTGTGACTGACATGTGCATTAAAGCGAACACGATAACCGAAGTGGGTGTGAACATGCGGAGCTGGGCAATGCTTTAAAACAAACCGCTGACATCAGAGACAACAACACAATGACATTAAAAACACTTTGACGTCTATCTTATATAATGGCGACGGCAAGCATGGTAGGCTAATGGGGCGGCTATATGTTTGATGTTTAGTCTATGATGTCATTACGCTGCAATGCAGCGAGCGCACAACCGCACGAATGTTGCGCCTGAACAAATATCGCATTACGGCTTCAAACGCCGATATATCTTTGTAAAATATGTACGTAACGCATGTTCGCTGAAACAGCGAGAGAAACGGGCGCGTCACGTGACTGCGTGTCAGCCCCGATTCATCATACAGTCGCGTGGCTGTTTTAAGATCAAACACGATCTAAGATATAAAGTTGTTTCGCAACACACGCGAGAAAACACAGCCATTGGGATCATTTCTAGTCTGATAATAATAAAAACACGTGAGCTGATAACGATGATATTGTCACATTCCTCTATATGTAAAAGTACCTCGTTCTATCTCCACCACAATGAAGTCCAGTACGCGCGGTCGATAAAGCGCGCCGATGACCATTAGAAGGGAGTATTTGTCATCGCTGAATCCAGGGCGGGCTGTCAGGTCCTCTGCTGCCTTCGCTGCCGTTAGACCCGACGCCATGTTGGAAAGTTATGCTTATGATGTCATACCCAAACAATCAAGTATTAGTGAGGAACTAGCGGATGCTTTGAATGAAACTGAAGCTGCCCAACCAAAGTCCAGGTTAAGAGCACTGACGTTATTCTTCCGCCTTTCGCTGCCGTGTGCTGTGTTTTTAAGTATTTTAAGAAACTCAATAAACTGGCTTTTTGTGAATCAAATGTAGCTTTGTTGGCCAGGGACAAAACCATTATTTGAACACTTAAATGTACGTTATTGTATGTAGGCTATTAATAACACACTGAGGCACGTGTCAAATATTTACTCTTAACTAAGTGTGCTATATGAAACATTAAAGTCAAATATATTTTAAATAAAGTATGTTAAATGCAAGAAAAAAGAATATTTCATGTTTTTTATAATGAACTCCGAAATTAAATGCGATTTTTTTTATTGTTATAGATGTAATTCAATGTGTATAAACGATTTAAGGTTCAAAAACGCTGTATTTTCACATACCGTGCATGTTAAGGTAAACATATACTCGTGTGTCGGATCTACGTCGTGGGCTACATGTCGGTTTTCATTTATACTTATACGTCGTTGTCCGCGTTGACAGGCAATGACCACTAGGCGTCGGTGTCCACGTGCTTGTTGCTTGTGTAACCAAGACAAGAGCCGAAGAAGAAGCAGCATATTTGAGATGTTTAATATAAGCAGGATTTGTAAGAAGTATTTATAAAAAGTAGACACAGCTTTACGATCCAAAAACATACAGCGTGTGCGGGGGGGAGGGGTAGGCTGAACCAAAGCACGTGCACTCCCATTGTAAATAAAACACAGACATCAGTTTCACTCACCACATGCGGTTCACGTCCGGCATCTTTTAGCGCTGAGACGGCTCCATATAGCATTTTCAAACGATCTCGAAATCCAGCGTTATATCCACTGTTTATATAACATTTATGTTCTTTCTCCTGCTCTCCTTGCGGCTGCGTGCTTTTCCGGGAGAATTGTCTAATATGGGACTAAGAAAAGTTGTTACAAAACAGTTTCCGAAACCTGTGCGATCTCTGGGGGAGTGTCTCGATCACAGAAATACTACGTAACACGCCCAACTCGTTTTTTGACAAGTTTACCATGTTAAGCATGAGAAGACAGCACGTTTAACATTGTGAATGCATGAAGAACCATTGCACGGCCGCTTTAAAGTTTCTTTTAGATAGAATGCATCTTTTGTTGCGAACCTTTAATTTGAGCATTTTACATGTCTAATACGTACATACACGGGCAACTTTTAACACAACCAAAACATGTTTTCGCGCCATATGACCCCTTTAAAATATAAAAGGTTTTATGCTTAAGTTATGCCATTAAAACAGCAACATCTGATGACGGACACCATGCTGTGTTGTGTATACATGAACATGCTGAAGATAATGAGGAAATCATGTCTCAGTCGCTTTCTTTGCTAAAGTGCATTCCGAACCAAACGTCTACTTGGCACGCACATGCCCTGTTCTTCAAAGGCTAAACTCCAAGGGCTCTGCACTTCAAAGGGCATAAGAATGATGACTTTATTTGGAATTTCAATTCCACATACCGTTACACCCCTAATAAAATGTTTGTCATGTTTGTTTTAAAGAGGGGGGAAAGAAAAGATGGAAAGAAAAGAGCAGTACAGTATAATAACAGATGGAAGTAATAAAGGTGTGAACAAAAGGTTATGATAAATTTGCCTTTCCAGCAATTGTCACAGGTTGTTGCTGGCCCAGGATCTCCACCTCAGGGCACCATATTACAGTGTGTGTCCTGTTTCCTAAGGACTCCATACTTTGTCTTTATGTCTTGTGGTCATTAACTGGTTTCAGCTGTGTCTCACTTCCTGTTTGTCCCTGCATCTGTTTTTTTATAGCCCTTGTGTTCAGGGCTGTTCGATTCTGATTTTCCGAGCCCAATTCCTGGTTTGGGAATCGAAAGAATCGATTCCTAGCTGCTGTTTTCGATAGTCAGTCGATTGTATTAAAAATATGTAAGAATACTGTGCATATAAGTGTAAATGACAGACAGATCTCTAGAGTAAAGTAGCTCTATTTTTCTTTAGTGACCAATAGACTTACACATGTTTCTTTGCCATTGCTCTTTCTAATCTTCTCATTTAATGTTAATGAAAGGACTGCAGACAGGTGTTGGAAAAGTTCTGTCCGTTAACAGTCTTAAACAGACATCCAAGTAAATATGTCGTGTGCTTTAATGCAACTCTTCACACACACTCTGAGCTCATCGCTAGAGAGTAAAAACGTCTGAAAAGACAAACGTACTTATATGATAAGTTAAATATGTGGATACATAATTATATCTGCATTGTGTGCAAACAAGCTTTTGCTTTTATGCAAGCAGATTTTTTTTGTCATTCCACATCTCTAGACTTCATCCATCAGTGTTTTCTGAGGTCTGGACTGTTTTAGACAAGAAACAAATGTGATTTAGTTGACCGATGCCATCATCTAAGGGGCTTGTGCTTATGAAGGCTCTTAAAGCGGATTGGATTCCTACAACGATTCTTTTTGGCATCGATTCCCAGCCCCAGTGTTCAGATCTCTGTCGTCCATCGTTGTTGAATGTAATGCCCTTGTGTCTCTCATGGTTTCCTTCGATTCACATTACTCTCTGGAACTTTGTTACTCTTTTGGACTTCAAATAAAGACTTCATTCTGCATTTGGATCCGCTTCTTGTTCTCCTGTTTGCCGGGTTTGTAGCAGCAATATTCAAGTCAACAATTTAAATCGTAGGTGATTTTTAGCTTTCTTAGCTTTTTAGCTTTGACCAGTTAGCTTTGAGATAATTCAAAAGCTTAGCTATTCACATTTTCCCATCTTGCATTGGAATGTTAAATGGTCCAATTGTGTGTAATATAGCAGACTTTGTTTATTATGAAGCGATTTCTAACTTGATGACGTATGCAGAAGCCGTTGTAAATACTTGTAAACGTACTTCAGTGTAAATTGAAGCATAAACTGATCTTTACAGTTATGTTACTTTTTTCTCAGACCAAAATGTCGAAATCTGACGATAATTCACACAAAGAGAAGAAAGATCCATCAGCTATGAAGAAACAGCCTAAGAATGAGGGAGAAGAGGAGGCAGGACCTTCCTTCACTGACCAGCTTGTTGCTGGTCTCAGTAAACTCTGGATTAAGGTAATGGTGGAACTATTTACAATGTATGGGATACATCTTTCCTTTATTTAGGCCTGTAGTATTTGTCTTGTTTATTACATGGAACAGGTACAGTTATATATATATATATGAAGAGTTTGGTTATAAAATGAGATTATTGTGCTTTCCAATTAATATCATCTAACTGCAGTTGGTTTGTTTTGTTTTAAGTTATATTAACTCAATAACTAACACAAAAAAACACAATAAATGTCACAGTTACCAGCTGCAGTGCCCTCTCAAAGCCACAAGAGAGCACTCTCCACATCACCCGAACTTTCAACACACTATATTTCCCATAACCCTTTACCCGGACTGCCAACATTGCATTCAAATCTTGATCTTTATCTTGTGTGTGTGTATATAGTGCCTGTGTTTCTTGTGTCAGGTGTCCGGTATTGTTTGTATTGTAATGTGGTTGTTATCTGCATTTGGTTTCCACAGATATTACTTTTATATTAACAAACTGTTGCGTATGGACCCTACTTGACACTCTCATCATTACAATAAAAACATGATAACATTAAAAAACATGATTTTTGAACATTTTTAAAAACTCAGTAATCTAATTTTGGAACCAAACTCTTCATATATTCATTTCAAATCAATAATACTCCTATGCATGTTATGCAGGTAATGATACCCAGGGGCGTTAAGATCTAAAGCTGTACTCGGGCACAGGCCCCCATTACTTTTATCACTTGCGACACAATGCACAATATAAACTTCCCTTGCTTAAACCACTATCCCTACAGTGCCTACTATTCCTACTTTTACTTCCCTATAGGGAAGGTAAACATTTATGTATTTAAGAATACTGAAGTATCTTCAACATACTTAACAAACTTTTTTAGCATGTTTGGATGCACCGTATGGAAATAATGAAAGCAGAGAGAGTTTTTTCTTGCACTTCTGCATTCATTACACAATGATAACATGATAACAATTAATAATTGCATCTCGTTTTAGGCCTCCAACTAATCTAAAGAACATATATTTTTTGGTTTAAAAGCAAAGTCCAAAACAAAGTTCATTTGACTTTACTGAATTAAACGTTATTGCATATAACGGCACATTATCTCAGCCATAGTTACAGCCAACTTTTCTGTAATTCAATTAAATATTAATTTTATTTCTAAAAGTACGTAACACAAATGTTTTTCTAAGCAACCATGCATTTTACAGATTTGACAAAGGTTTTCATGAGACATTTTCCTCTAATGTCTGAGACCTGACTGGCTGTGGATGTACACCTCCCTCTTACCTCCTTCAAACTCATCATCTCCTTTCTGCTTCCATTTCCCTGCTTTGCTCAAACAAATTCTCATGAGGCGTTTCAGGCAGGTATTTGCGCCATATCACCCCTTTAAGAATCACACAGACATCAAACATTAGTCACCAAGTTCAGATAATTGTGTGCTCACGCTATTTTTAAGCAGCCTTAGAGATCGAAAGATTCATTGATTTACCAATTTATTGATTTAAGAAACGAGCAGCGCCGTTCACGGAGGTGGAACTGCGTTTACTCCGAGAGAAGTACATGGAGTTTGAACATATATTAACTAAAATGGGAAACAAAGAAGCTATTTCTGAAAGACAAAAAGCCCGGCAGGAAATTACCGATTATATTAATGCGTAAGTACTCATTTTTAAATGAAAATTACTATATTAAATTTTGCCATAGAACACTGTAAAGTCTGAAAATATAATAAAAAATAATGTAATACTGCAACTTCTAGCAACAGCGGAAGTGGAATAGAAAGGACTGTGGAGCAGGTGCAAAGAAAACTACGTGATATTGCTGCTGAAATAAAGAGTGAGCGTGCTGGTGCTGGTGCTGGTGCTGGAGGAGGGCCACCACCTACCAACCAAGGGAGGCCGGCCATTGAGGCCATAGAGGAGGGGGCTGCATCTGAATCTGTCCCACCAAGTAAGAATTCATTATTATTATTATTAGTCTTTTTACTAAACATGGTTTGTTTCATATTGATTTCAAATTCTGTGCGTCTCCTAGATCCACCAGACGTGAACACTGTGAGTATGACAGATAGTTTGACTGTTAAGTGGTGATTTTATTCCACTGAATTTGATTAATGATTTCAGATCATAGAAGTACTTCATTTAACTTTGTGTATCTACAGAATCCAGAAAATGTAGAAGGAGTTCACGTGCCCAATCTTCAAACAAAAGAGGAAGCCACGGATGTGGAGATCCAGAATAAAAAAAATTGAGGAAAAGGAAGTTGAAGCTAGAAATTCAACAACTAAAGTGAAGTGCAAGTAGAACTATTCAATTCAAAATGATGGCCGATGACTTATTTTGACAGCATTTATTTGTATGTTTTCATCCCCCACAGGCAGATTCAACATGAAACAAAATAAAACCATGATTGTGACTTGTGTCTCTGTTAAATTAAGGTTGAATTTGGGTGGGGAATGCATTTGATATTAAAGACAGAGTGCCTTGACATGGTTTGGAGTGTATTTTTAACCAAAATAATGATTGGCATAACTGTCTCTTATAACCCTGCCAGTGGGCGTTGTCTTCAAAATGATCCTCAATGCCTTTTCTTTCTCTCTGAAACGTCCTGCGTACAATAATAGCCTCCTCATTCACCACCTCATCAATGAAAGGACACGCCATGATTATTAAAGTCTGACACGTGGGTTGAGTGCCCTATATTTACACAATTTTCAGTCATTAATAAAAACCTGAAACCAACAAATCACATGTAAACTATTTTTTAAAATATCTTCTTGTATCTAATTTGTAACATTTAGGTACATTTTCTTTCATTTCTGGACTTGTAGCAGTTAATAACTACAAAAAATACAAGCATTATATCAGCATTAACCAAGCTCTAGCACCAAGGCTTAGCCTGACAGTTAGCCTGCCCCGGACCAGGCTAGTTTCCCAGAATAGGTTGCCATAGTAACTGAGTTCGAACTATTTTAAGCTTGCTTTATGAAACCGAATCGATGGAAAATAAGTCTGACTTACCAACACAAGCCTGGCTTATTTGTAATCTTGTTTTATGGCACAGCCCTCGGGAAAAACGAACACAAAGAGTAAATCTATGACTAAACAATGCCCAACAAATGACAAGTGAAACACAAGGGCTATAGAGGGCTTGCATAGACGTTACTTTACCGTGAACACCACATGAGCACTCCGGTGCGTGCCCTCCTGGATAGAAAAACACTCAGCAAAATGACTGCTTACAATATCAGGAAATGCAATTCAGTGCAACATTTCACTGTCCAGGAACACCTGATTCCTGTGTAATCGTAGGGAAGCCGTACGAGCTGTCGAGTCCAGCTGCTTGATATTTCAGCAAATAATTGAGTGTTTAAGTTTCTACTATTCTCCTCACCCATTTGCTGCGTGTTTTACCACTCAGGGGAACGTGTCCTGGCGCTCAAGGGGGACGTGTCCATGGCATGTTCACGTGTGAAGGTAATGCCAATGCATACCCTCTAAATAGAGAACTAATGAGGACAACAAGCAGACAAGAAAAACCTGGGCAAAAAAATCACAGAGAACCAATGAACAATGAGACTACACAAGGAACCGTAAATCAATACAAACTAAAAGTCCACAAACATAGAACATGAACACGTGACAGTAATGATAACGTAAAGATCAATTTTCTTCTGTGAAATGCCTTTCCATAAATTAAAACAGGATGGCTTTCAAGCTTTAAGGGATAGTTTTTGCATGTATTGTGGAAGTCATTGTGTTGAATGTCTGTACTAGAAGCTTTCAACACCAAAGAAAACTCCTTGTGTGTGCAAGCACACTTGAAAAAAAAGCTCTTCTGATTCAGATTTTCATTCCATATATTCATACTTTCATTCAATATATTCACCAATCGTATATATTCATACTTTCTTTCACGAAATTCAAGGTTTATAATGCAACCAATCATATTATAAATACTTACATTTCCTGAACGGCATGCCAAAGCTTCTTTCATTTTCCAAGAAACCCTGCGCTATGTTTAGGCCAGTTGAACTGTGAATTTCTTTTAATATGTTTTATTTATTGGTATTTATCTCTTTATTTGTCATTAGATGATGATATTGTTGAAATTACTGACATTTTCAGAAAAGGTTAATTTCAGCAGGTTCATTTATCAGACATGTAATCCTTTAGAATAATCATCCCACAAAGTTTCGTTTCACATCAGCCTCATTGTTTTCATGTTCTAAATCAAGATAAACTGTACAAACCAGAAGAGTTTCATGCTTTACTGAATGTTCTGGTCACACCTTAAACCTTTAAAGTAGATTTGACAGGCAAAGAATTCAAAACGGAGAGATGTTTGACTTCACTAAACCTATAGGAAAACTAGCACTGAAACAAAGATGTAGAAGAAGCTCAAAATATATAGAAGTGTTATAAGATGTTTTATAATTTTCGAAGAAAATACATTTATATTGATTATTGGATTCTTATTTTTGCCAATAATACTTAAGGTCTCCGTTGAATAAACCATCAGTGTAAGGGCATTTATAGATTCATAACATTGTTACACAATGCAGAAACTATGTTGTCTGTTGACACACTGAATGAACAGTTTAATCACATGTTAGAGGAGGAGCATCTCTGTCCTAATGTATAAAATATTACCAGCTTCATCCAGATCATGAGAGCAAACAACAAGACTAAAGTAAGTAAAACACTTTGTATCCTTTTTGTGTGGAATGTAATTTCATGTTTGTTTTAAAGAGGGGGAAAAGATGGAAAGAAAAGAGCTTTACACTTAAGAGATGTAATTAATAAAGGTGTGAACAAAAGGTTATGATAAACTATATTGCCTTTCCAGCAATAATCAAAACGATTTTAAATTTTAGGTGATTTTTTGGCAGAAACCAGTTAGCTTTGGAAGAACTCCTAAGCTTAGCTATTAACATGATCCCATATTGCATTGTTTAATAATAAATGGTCCAATTGTGTGTAATATAGCAGACTTTGTTTATTATTAAGTAAGTAATTGGTAATTTGATGACATACGCAGAGGCCATTGTAAATACTTTAAAACATACTTCAGTGTAAATTGTCATCTGGAAAAGAGGAAATCCTTTTCACTTTGCATGCACTGATCTTTACAGTTATGTTACTGTTTTCTCAGACCAAAATGTCTAAATCTGATAGTCCTTCACACAAAGAGAAGAAAGATCCATCAGCTATGAAGAAACAATAAGAATGATGGAGAAGAGGAGGCAGGACCTTCCAGCACTGACCAGCTTGCTGCTGGTGTCGATAAACTCAGTATTAAGGTAATGGTGGAACTATTTACAATGTATGGGATACGTCTTTCCTTTATTGAGGCCTTTAGTATTTGTCTTGTTTATTACACGGAACAGTTTACAGTTAAAATTCTGTCGTGATTTACTCACTCTTATGTTATTTTAAATCCATAATACTTCCTGTTCATACACTACCACCAAACCTGTCTCCCTTGACTGTATTCCATCTGAGAAGCAGCACAAGAGTTTGGAATTTGAACTTTTTTTATTTACAACAACAATGTTACACCTTCTCTACACTGGACATGTGCAAGGAATGGCATGTATTTTAAATACTTAATGCTTAACCCTTAACATGCACAGAGCCCATGGGCGGGTGAACACTTAATATTTGTTTTGTTAAAAGTCATTTATTTGGATGTCACCATCATGGTGATCAGTGTTTTCTTGAGTTGGGCTCTTTAACTCTTAACTTTAAGTGTTAGATTGTTTAGTTTCAGGTAACTGTGTGCTTTTAAAGTATGTTTGTAATAGGGATACAAGTCAAGTGGTGTTGACTGTCATCTTGATTAACAGAACTCATCTGGACTGTTTGATGATCCTGAAAAAACATTGTATTGTCAGGAAGTTTATCTGCATTTTTTCACGTCTTTCTGAAAATTTTCTGAAATAGCAAATGTAATTTAAAGCGGCGTTAAGATTCATACAGACAGCAAGAATCAGTGAATCTCAGCAATGGTGAGAATCAACAAAAGAAAGCTTCATGCAGCGATGCATGATGGATATTACAAAACTCATTCATGACTCCCATACATTGCAGTATGAGGTTTTTCTGTAGATGTCTGTCACCATTGTTGGGATTCATACACTGATTCCTGATGCCTGTGTGTTTCTAAACTTTACATTACAGGTAAAGGTTTTATTTGCATCTTGCTTTCATAAATCTTTTTCTACATCAAAATAACACTACACCATAATGTTCAAGATCAGCACAGAATCCAGATCAGATCAGTTTAATCATGCTACGATATGATGACTATTTCAACAACCTACAATATATTTGATTAGATTCTCATTTGCATTGCCATAACAAACTACACTCACCTAAAGGATTATTAGGAACACCATACTAATACTATGTTTGACCCCCTTTCGCCTTCAGAACTGCCTTAATTCTACGTGGCATTGATTCAACAAGGTGCTGAAAGCATTCTTTAGAAATCTTGGCCCATATTGATAGGATAGCATCTTGCAGTTGATGGAGATTTGTGGGATGCACGAAGCACCCGTTCCACCACATCCCAAAGATGCTCTATTGGGTTGAGATCTGGTGACTGTGGGGGCCATTTTAGTACAGTGAACTCATTGTCATGTTCAAGAAACCAATTTGAAATGATTCAAGCTTTGTGACATGGTGCATTATCCTGCTGGAAGTAGCCATCAGAGGATGGGTACATGGTGGTCATAAAGGGATGGACATGGTCAGAAACAATGCTCAGGTAGGCCGTGGCATTTAAACGATGCCCAATTGGCACTAAGGGGCCTAAAGTGTGCCAAGATAACATCCCCCACACCATTACACCACCACCATAATTGCATTAATGAGAAATTGAACAGGTGTTCCTAATAATCCTTTAGGTGAGTGTATATAAACTATAAAAGCACACAGTTATAGCATGGCAAAAAAATCAAACGTCTAAAAATCAAGTAAAATCAACTAAATTACTCACAACTTCAATTTAATAACTTCCAACAAAACAAATATTTAAGTGATACCCAATAAGTCATCATTGACTCACCTTCGAGTTGTTCCAAATCCTTATAAATGTCTTTGTTCTGATGAACACAGAGAAAGATATTTGGAAGAATGCTTATAACCAAACAGATGTTGCCCCTATTGACTCCCATAGTAGGAAACATTGTTTTGTTTAACATAAAAGAAGATATTTTTAAGAATGTAGGCACTTGACTGGGGCACTTTTGACTACCATTGCATTTTTTCCTACTATGGTAGTCAATGGGGGGAAAAATCTGTCTGGTTATAAGTATTCTTTAAAATATCTTTCTCTGTGTTTACCAGAACAAAGAAATGTATACAGAACAATTTAAGGTGAGTAAATGATGACAGAATTTTCATTTTTGGGTGAAGTATCCTTTTAAGTGTTAGCCTGCCCACGGGCCCTGTGCTTATTAAGTATTTAGTTTGAGAAATACATGCCCATCCCTGAACTTGAGCGGCAAAATGCTACACAACAATTGACATATTTATATTATAATGGGTTCTATATTCTTTTGTATGCTCGCGTCTAGTGTAGACAGGGTGTTACTGTGTAATTATACAATTAAGTATTTAGTAATATTTGGTAACAACATGTGGGGTTAAGGTCCGAACTTAACTAATTCCGAAATATCTGCACGTTAAAAAAAAATACGACCTCACGATATGTCAAACACATTTACACAGGGCCTCAGACATGTTCGTCCTTCATAAAAGAATGCTACCGGGTTCGATATTCTGCGTTTTTCTGCATCCGTAGCTTGCATTTTGAGAGGTGTTTTGACCATTTAGAGCCACCATACAAGCAAACGGCAATATCCAAGATGTATGAGACAGAGTGCGGAATATAAAGAGAGAGAGTGTGTAGCAGGTGATTGTGGAACAGCTTGGAAAACAGGATGGTATTTACTGATTTGAAAACGGGGCGCACGCGGAGACAGGGAGACCCCTGGTCACGTTCTGGGAGAGGGGGGGCTGTTCATAAACACGTTCCGGTCTCAATTGGTCCGTTTGCATCCGTGAAAGGTCTTTTTTCCAATCTCACCCATAGCAATTCACAACTAATTTTATTGTTATCTTTATAATTGAACATTTTAAATGAAATCATCTTTAAATAAAATTATGAAAGCTGTTATTGTTAAACTTTGTTTTTATATTAACTACTGTATTTACTTTGAATTAGGTTTATTAAAACATCTCCAAATATCACTGGATAAATATACACACCTTACAATTTCCAACAGTTAATGGATGTTACAGTAATAGTGAAGTATTTTAACTCCCGAGGAATGCATATCAATACTCTTGTCCACTTATTAGGCAATAATTGATGCATTGGGTCAAGGATAGTTGTGGCCTAATGGTAAGAGAGCCAGATTTAAAACTCAAAGGTTTTTAGTCTTTATTTGGTGACCCCCAATGGGATCACCATGGAATATTGTTCACATATTTAAAATCTTATAATTTTAATCCATTTACATAAAAAATACATAAAAAACTTAGACTTAAGGTTTTTCTACTTAAAGTTTTCCTTAAAAATGTCTTTCTGATCCTCAGCCTCCTCCTACAGTTTAGTATGGAAAGGCCTTTCTCCAAATTACTATTAGCCTTTCAGGAAGGGCCGTTTCCACCTCTTTTAACATTTGGAAAGCCGTGGCCTTTTAGCAAACAAAGTCAAAAGAACAAAATGTATGTGTATTTGAAGGGATATCTAAAGGCTACATGATATATTGGACATATGACTGGGCCTAACATATTAAACCTCTACCTCATGTCACAGCAGACCTTCATCCTCTAATGCAAATGAATTATCATACATAGTGTAGTGTACTGATACGCATTACACAAATGTTTCCAAAATGATGACCAATGTAGTAGTTTCTAGAATTAAAAGAGTCTCCATTGATATGGCTACATCACCAACTGTTGCAAATAAAGCTGAAACAATTCAAAATCAGTTTGCAGAAAACCAAATAAAGGAAGATTTTTTTAAGGAACATACAGAGAAGGAACAAAAAAGAGGTTTAATACTGCCGTTAAAATAAGCAATGTGGAGCTTTCCTGTAGTTCAGTGGTAAGAGCATTGCGCTACCAACGCAAGGTTGTGGGTTGATCCCAGGGGATTGCAAATACCTATGTAAAATGTATAGGATAATGCAATGTAAGTCGCTTTGGATAAAAGCGTCTGCCAAATGCATAAATGCATAAATGTAAAATGTAAATGGTCAAATACATATACATTTTTGGTAAAATACCATGGTAGACACGTTAAAATGACAGTTACAAACATCTCAACAAATCTACACTTTATGTAACAACGATAGCCATGATGAGAATAATTAAATAATTAATTTATAGTGTTTATAAACAACGTAAATAATAAAAATTTATGATTTTTAATCCCACACATTATACACTAAAGCAGATTTAAGTCTTCTGTAAAAAAACCTCTGATTTATAACATTTACAGAGATTTACATTTATTATTTAAAGAGAAAAACTTTAAGCTTCCCGGCTGTTTCCACGGTGACTCGTGAAATCTGTGATCCATTGACAATGTCTTCATGTTGTTTCTGTGAGCAGGCGTTAACCGACATACCCCGAGTAAGCAAGATTTGGGTTAATCCACCGAGAGTTCAGGGTTTAGCTGACGGTAAATTAACCTGCTTTCTGGAATACATCCCAGGAACAACAAACACAAAGAGTAAATCTATGACCAAACAATGGCCAACCAATGACAAGTGAAACCCAAGGGCTATATAGAGAACTAATGGATAAAAAGATAAAAAGCAGAAAAGAAACACCTGGGGCCTGTTCAGAAAGGAGGTTTAGTGAAAACTCTGAGTATATTGACCCTGAAATGAGGGAAACTATGGGTTTTGTGTTTCAGAATGTGAGGTATGTCAAACCTGAGAAAGTCAGTAACCATAGTAACTTACTCTGTGAACCTAACCTAGTCAGGAGCAGGTTTTCTTTGGTAAACCCAGAGTTTATTTCCATCTCCTCCCCCTTTTAAAGTGCAAGTGGTATAACTCATTCATTAATACAGTCATTCATGGCACACATCTTGATCACACAGAGACCATCTCAGTGACTTATATGTCATGTGTGCTTTTATAGATGATTCATGAAGAGGCGTCATTTATTGGCATGAACTTTGATTTCAAGAGAGCAATTTAGGACCCGAGTGGAATTTTGTCGTTCCCCTGTGGATTTTTATTAAAACTGTACCGTTTTTCTTTACAGTGAATCAGATATATCGAAATATATCTCATCCATCCTTACATCAATAACATCATCCACCGTACGTGTATTACATCAGAGCATAATCTTCTATGGACGATGAGAAATTACTTAATAAAGTGTGTAAATAAAGTGCATATAATAAATACAGACAGAAATGAAGCGATAAAGGTAATAAACAAGTCATTTTGACGTACACTACAACGTCTCATTTGCGTTACTAGAGCACTGATGGGGAGTGATAACATATGATTTTTTTTGTTCTGCCTTATTTCTGTTGTTTCATTCATTTAATGATGAATTTATATGATTATTGGTACATTTATCTATTTATTAATTTAAACTTAAGTCATATTCAGCACATCAGTAAATCCACTGTATGCAGAGCGGAAAGTGTGCCTTGATCTCAAGCGTTTTCTATTGCCATGTAGAATCCTCATATCGGAGCTCCATTGATGATGGCTTTTTATAGTCATGGTGCACGCTTGACCCAGGGTAAGAATACAAGAGTAAATTGAACTGACTCAAATCAGCTGTTCTGAAACCAAAAACTCAAAGTTTCTCATTTCTAAGTGAACCAACTCTGAGTTCAAGGTTTAACCTAGAGTTGGTTGAACCTCCTTATGGAAACGCCCCCTGGTCAAACAATCACAGAGAACCAATGAACAATGAGACTACAAAAGAAACCGGAAATCAATACAAATTAAAAGTTCACAAACATAGAACACGAGGTACATTGACACTAATGATAATATAAAGATCAACTCTCTTCTGTGAAATGCTTTTCCATAAATTAAAACTGAAAGGCTGTCAAGTTTAAAGGGATCGTTTTTGCATGTAACTAGAAGTCAGCGGCTACTATCAACTGTCTGTCTACCAACATTCTTCAAAATATCTTTGTTCGTGTTCAACAGAAAGAAACTCGTATATGTTTGGAAGAACGTAAGGGTGAATAAATTATGACAGAAGTTCTTAATTTCGGGTGAACTATCCCTTTAATTTCAAGTCACCATGTACAGGTGCATCTCAACTAATTAGAATATTGTGAAAAAGGTCAAGATTTTTTGTCACTCATTTCAGAAAGTAAAACCAATATATTATATAGATTCATTACACAGAGTGAAATATTTCAAGCCTTTATTTCTTGAAATTTTTCATGATTATGGCTTACAGATAATAAAAACCCCAAAATTCGGTGTCTCAGAAAATAAGAATATTACATAAGATCAATAAAAAGGATATTTTAAACAGCAAAGTACTGAGTAATAATAATTAATACACTAACTATCGGGTTGGAGTTAGGATTAGGGTGTGGTTTATTGTTAGTTACATTAAATTTTGTCAAATTTATAGAAAATACTATAATATAACTTGTAATTAAGACTCCTTAAAACAAGTGTTACCCCTTTATGTTAAAAGGCGTACCTTTTGAGAAGATACGGTCCCAGCGACAGCTTTTGTACTTTCTTTTCTGAAAGTGGAGTTGAAGAAAAGTCTTATAAACTGTTTATCTGTTTGTCTAGGTGATGTCTGAAGGTGCCACAGGTGACTCGGAAGGTGCCACAGGTGACTCGGAAGGTGACACAGGTGACTCGGGTGACACCTCGGAAGGTGACTGACTCGGAGGTGACACAGGTGACTCGGAAGGTGACACAACTCGGAAGGTGACACAGGTGACTCGGAAGGTGACACAGGTGACTCGGAACAGGTGACACACTCGGAAGGTGACACAGGTGACTCGGAAGGTGACACAGGTGACTCGGAAGGTGACACAGGTGACTCGGAAGGTGACACAGGTGACACGGAAGGTGACACAGATACGGAACACAGACACGGAAGACACGGAAGGTGACACAGACACGGAAAGTTCCACAGACACGTGTCACAGACACGGAAGGGCCACAGACACGGAAGGTGTACCCAAGATACGGAAGGTGCCACCCACGGACAGGTGCCACAGATACGGAAGGTGCCCACATACGGAAGGTGCCACAGGCCAGAAGGTGCCACAGATACGGAAGGTGCCACAGATACGGAAGGTGCCACAGATACGGAAGGTGCCACAGATACGGAAGGTGCCACAGATACGGAAGGTGCCACAGATTGCCACGATACGGAAGGTGCCACGATACGGAAGGTGCCACAGATACCCATGGTGCCACAGATACAGAAAGTGCCAGTGCCACAGATACAGAAGCCACAGATACGCCACAGATACCCACAACAGAAAGTGCCACAGATACGGAAGGTGCCACAGATACAGAAAGTGCCACAGATACGGAAGGTGCCACAGATACGGAAGGTGCCACAGATACAGAAAGTGCCACAGATACGGAAGGTGCCACAGATACAGAAAGTGTACCCACAGATTTACGAAGGTGCCAGAATAGTTTTTGAAAAATTCAAATTTACATGGCAAAAGTTGAAAGACAAAAAGGGGAACAAAATGGATCAAAAGTGAAAACAATCCCATATCGATTTATCAGAGAAACAATTAAAGACCATGAACACACCAGGAATTTTGTTAAACAATTTAGGAAAGAAAGCCCTGAATGTAAAATCTATTTCTGCTTTTTGACGCAGACACAGTCGATTTTAATCATGTGTTGAGCTCTTACATAGATGTAATCCACGAGCACAAGTACCCAACAGTGATGTCAACTGGTTACGTGTTCCCTGAGGACAGTGAGGACAGAGCAAACAGCGAACGTGATCGACAGGTGCGGATAAAAACAGCTGAGCACTTTCCTCTGGGCACTTACTACCCAGAGGCCAATTTCTGTGTGCTTCTACCTGATGGACAAGACACTCTTCCTGAGAAGTTTGATAATCCAAGAGATTCCAATAATGACATGGAATCTCCTAATTTGATAACTCAAGTAAAAACACGTGAAGGTTTCAAAGCTGTGTTTGCAGACAAAAATCCAGTTGTTACTCCTAACCCTACTTCAACAAAGAAACAGTTTCACACTGATCCATGGACCTGGGCAATTGGTGCTTATGCACACAAAGAACTTGAACTTACTGAAAAACATAAAGAGAAGGTAATAAAAAAAAACAAAAAAAAAAACAGATAAAACAGGCCGCCGTAAAGGAAACGGTGAGTACAGGCGTTTGTTAATGAATCTAGTAAAAGATCTTAGAAAAGAGCATAGAAAACAATTTCAAGGACCTGGCACTGATCAAGTATTCGAGGCAGCTAGAGCTGTTCGGAAATTAATTGAACAGCAAAATGAGAGACAGCTGGAGGATCCACCTGCAGTTCAATAGCGTCAATCCAAAACCATAATCCAAAAAACAGGCGGATGTAAAATTCCTAATAATCAGTCCACAAAGGAATAACGGAAAAACACAATGAAATAAACAAAGAAAACAAGGCAGAGAGGCAGTGTTACATCAACAAGACTGCATGAACAATGACATAAGACGAGTTTAAATGAACATAAAGCAGGTATAAGGAGACACATGTGACATTGATCAACAACCATGAGTCCAGCAAAGGGTTATGGGTAATGGAGTCCAGTATTTATAACAAAGGTGTGGGATGTAGTGCCCTCTTGTGGTTGATTCCCATCCAACATTTGTGCAGTATAATGTATGTGGTGCCTCTATGCTTATTGAAGGGGTGGGTTCCGTGTCTCCACCTTCAAACATGTGTGGATCTGATCAAATTATTAATCAATTAATCAACATTTATCCTTCAATAACAATAATGATTTAAATACATTTATCTTTCAAACAATAATCATTTAAATACATTTATCTTTCAATAACAATAATGATTTAAATATGATTAAGATTCAATCAGTACCTTTTGTGATTATGTTATGAATATTATTGAGTGTTACCAGAATAGTTCCTGTTTGTTTTTCAAGGACATTTGTTCTTTCTATGTTGTCATGATTGTATGAAATGGAGCAAGACGGATGTACTGACATGTAAAAATGTGCAGAGGCTCTTTCCTTGATTCACAGTCCCATCAGAATATTTCTCATTAAATAAAGCTTGTTTTCGGGTTAGACTTCTGAAAGAAATGTGTCGTCTCATCGAGTTTTGAGAACATTCTGCCGACCAGAGTGAGAAACACATATTTGCAATAAGTAATGGCATAGATTAGTTGTTTCCGTTGGCATAAATACTACTGTATGGATGTAACAGCAGGTCGGCCTGTGGAACTCCTCATGAGTGCTGAAGCTGACATCTGCTTGTTTTTCTTTATTAAATGTTGTTTGATCATCTTCATCTCTGACTCCTTGTCTTCATTCATCATAACTGGTCAGCTGGTCTTTACTGTACATTCCTCTACTGTGTAAAATGGGCTGAAAATGGGCCACATGCTAGTTGCCCATATAAGATTGCACCTGACACTAGGTGGGACTCAACTGGGCAACATGATGCACAACTAACATTGTGTGTGGGGCCCATGGTTTGAAATGGGCTGAAAGATGGGCTCTATATGGGATAGTCTGCGGGTTTCACAATGTCTGCATGCCAATTGCAAATGAAAAAATATTCATTTCTGTTTAACCTAACCCATGCAACACCTTCATTAACCACAAGGGGTCTGAGGCCCTGTTGGAAATCTGAACATGTGCCCTTAATAAGAAAACAAGAGTAACTTGAACACAACTGCTATAATTGTTAGATGACATGTTAAATGACTTAATGTTAAATATACGGTCAAATTAAAAATAGTCATTAATTAATATAATTTATTTACAATAAACAAGTAATAAGATAAGTGACAGGTACTGGTGTGAATTTAATGTGTCTGGATGATTGCATGATTCAGAGTGAAGTCTAATGTTGACCATGATCTGAACATGACGAAGCTGATGGGGGTCTTGCATGAGCTTGTTGGGCAGAGACCTCCAGTCAACAGAAAAGGCTATAATTCCCTTAATGCATAACAACCGTGAGAGAAGAATGACATTTAAATTGTTTTGTGCACTGGTGAAAAAGATAAATGAACACCATGCTGTGATGCTTGAGAATTTCTTTACAGATATCACAAAATGATTTCAATTTTCAGTAATGTATTCTTCTCATCTTCATTTTAATCGTTTCAAATAAGAGAGCCTAAAATGTAAACTAATATGAGAGGAATTAGAAAATAAGCAACTTAAAGCCCACTGCTTTTAGTTTATAAAAAATATATGCAGACATTTATTGATTTAATGCTTTCCTGAAATGTAAACCTCGATCTCACATAGTGTGAGAGCACATAAGGGTCCATTTCAAAGCTTTTAATACAGAAACACTGAATGTATCGGATGAGCCACATATGAAAGAATTTTGTTTTTAAAGCATTAAAACATGAATATCATTATTATTAAAGCCCAAAGATTTGTCATCATTAAAGTGACAATAGGATGAGTTTACAGCCTACATCATATCAATGAGAGTGTGAGAAGATTTGTTTACTCAATGATTGATCTTTGTGTTACCAAATTGGTTGTATGATAACTGGGAAAAGATCAGATTTATTTTATAAAAGCCTAGTTTGCCCTCTTGTGGTGATGTTTTGAAACGTGAAAGGTCGATTTACTTTTTCGTTACAGATTTTCAGCGCTACAAACTTTGTGAAACTGTTTTGTCTTCACTTGACGTAATCACAGCTCTGATGAAACTAACTTATTATTATGCAAAATGTCGCTCATCTAACAATCCAGTTCTGCTTCGTGTTCCCATTCACAGCTCATCTTTATTCTGTCCTTACACATAATCACCATCTGATGTTGCAATTGCGCAAAAGGAAGAGATTTCAACTTGTGATATATATCCGATCATTATTATCTAAACCAGTTAAAACGTCATATTATGTTTTACACATTTTGGTCTTTGCATATGTTCAATAGCAAAGATCTTCATGGGATCTGGTCGCACTCCTGCTTTACTGATGATGTCACCCAAGAACGTCAATTCAGTCACTCCCCATTGGCTTTATTCAATTACAAATTTGCACGCCTGGTTGCTTCCAGAACCTTTCTTAACATTGCATCATGCTCTTCTTTCCGCTCCCCAAACAAATATGTCATCCATCAATGTATCAACACCTTCCTTGTGTTCATATATCATATGCACTGTTTTGTGTATACACCTCAGGAGCTGAGGCAATTCCAAAAGGAAGCCTTAAAAAACGATATCTCCATATGGTGTATTAAACGTGCAAAGTTTTGAGCTGGCAGCATCCAATTTTAACTGCCAAAATCCTGATCATGCATCTAGCTTGTATTTATTTACGACATCCACAGCATAAGTTTCATTCAACAATTCTTTATCTTGCATCTTTACAGTCTCCGCCACTCTACCAAGAGAAAGAGTTTTCTCTAAGTCCAAATTTTGTTCTCTAAGTGACTGTTCTCTCAATCCATTGTCAGGTACTCCACACACAACTCTGTCCTTTATCAGGGAATCTGTAACTCTCCAAACCCACACGTTTTACTCCTAGGTCTGAGCTCAGTCACATACTGGTCCATTGTTTCTCTGCTTTTCTGCATGCACGTAAAAATCAATAAGTAACATTTCTCTTCGGTATACAAAACGCTTCAAATTTGTCCAATATCGGCTGCAACTTTAAACTTTCTTCTTCTGCTTCAAAAGTGAAATTATCATGTACTTCCAAAGCTATATTTTTTCTACCTTGCGATCTCCATCAATTGCAGACAAATACAGCAAACATCTTTGATTAAATCTTCTCCAGTTTTCAGCAGCATTACCGGTCAGTTGAAGCTTCGGAGGCGGCTGTAGTCCTTCCATCCTGCTCCGTGTTTTCTCGTCACACGTATAGGCGTAATCCACAAACTTTCACTTCTGAAGCCACTTCTGACACCATGTTGTAATCGGGGTGTCAATAAACACAACACTGCAGATCAATTGAATCATAAAGTCGATAAGTTTATTAACAGTGTTCCCACGCCATTAGACAAAAGAGCATCTGCGCATGCACAGACATATACTCGACAGGGTTGCCACTACTCAATAAAAACACTATCATTACACACGTGCTAAGCTATGAGGCGCGGATATGACGGCATTACAATGCCAATAAAAAACGAGCGCACTGCTGATGCTGGCTGCGCGCGGCAAATAACTTCCGCGAGAGGACAACGGATCTACACGCGAGGAAACGGGATCCCGCGAGCTCGTTTGAAACCTTCGCGCGCGCATTGCATCCAATGTGCGCGCAATACTAGCCCTCGCGCGCGCATAACATCTTCTGTGCGCGCAATTACAAGACCTCGCGCGCGAAGGACGCGCATAAACAGTCTCGCGCTCTCACCTGCTGCTTTTGCTCGGCGGGACTTGCTGTTTGGTTGTAACCTCAAACGTCATTGGTTCATAGATCGCAGCCATGACGCAGTCAAATAGGCTTCATACGAAAGCAACTTGTTGCGCAAATTACAGGATTAATATAAAGAGCTTTGTGAATTTAACTTTTAAACAATTTTATCGTATATTTAGAACAATTTTTGTTTATTATTTAATGTGAAAAGTCTTTGGTGATGACCGAAATGAATGAATAAATTATATATTTTTTTCCTTGTGAAGGAGATATTTGCCACATTAATTTGTTGGACCTTCATATTAAATATACAGTATATAAAAGCACAGACAGTGCATATGATGGAGAGAATTTATGAAAAATGTAGTTTGTCCTTCCATTTGCAAATGTGTGGTAGGCTATCTCAAGTTAAGACCCACAACCCACAACCCAGCGTTGTTAACCCAATGCTCTTACCACTGAGCTACAGGAGAGACATAAATCATATAAGGGAAATAAATTTCTTGCATGTCTCTTGATTGATGTCATAGACTGCATCATAGGCCTCTGAGGCCTCAGATTATTTTCTGAAAATAACTGATCATATTTTCTGTAGCTCAGTGGTTAGAGCAACACCAGGGTCATGGGTTCAATCCCAGGGGATTGCACACAGTGAGAAACAAAACGTATAGTACAAAGTCCCTTTGGATAAAAGTGTCTGCCAAATGCGTAAATGTAATTTTGCACGTGATATTCATTTTAATAGTAGTAATATGCAAAAGAACAATATTTCCTGACCCAAACCTGTGACACTGCAGCTCAAGTCAGGACAGGATCATGAAATGACCTTTAGGCAACTGATAGGAATGAAGGATTTCAGTGTATAAAAAGTGTAAGGGATGAACCTGACAGGGCCTGTATTGTTGCAAGTGCTACACTACACACATCATCATAAAAGACAGGAGACCTGTGATGGAGAAGCTGCCTGATGATCCTCAATAAACCAATACACTTAGACTGAGCTTCATGAGATCTACGTTTTGGAATACCATTTCTTTGTTATTCTTAAATTAAAAACTATACAAACATGCTTAGGCCCACATGCATTTAATTTTTAATCGCCATAGGTAATAGGCAGGTATCAGTGTCATCTTTCACCTGCAATAAGAGTCAAGAATGTTAAGTCAGTAAACAATATAGAAAGAGGTTCTAAATCTAATATCTCTTAAAAACTAAATCTCCAGTTTCGGGTGTGTGTTCTTTATATTGTCAAGGTCAATGTATTGAAGTTTTTGAATTTGAGTATATTCAACCTTTAGGGAGTTTAAAAAGTGTATACATGGTTGTGCCTTTTGTGGAGAGAAATGAATAGTTCACAAAACATTAAAAGCAATAAAATAGCACAGTTTACAAGTGTTTTAAAATGTTATAAATATCTCTGAAAGTGGTCTGTGCATCGTTTGAAGTGTTCCTGACATTTTAATGAGGTTTTAAAATGTCATCATCTTCAAGCAGCTGTAAAAAAACTATGGGTAACTACATCTTTTGAATAACAACCAGCCAATAGCAGGGCTGGTGATCACTAGTTCTTCTATTGATAGGCTATATGCCTTTCCATATAGTGAGCGTGTAATGATCCCAGACCATTTAATCCAGATATATAATCGTACACAACAGGTCCGTTCGAAGAACCGTATCATACAGACATGATTTGCGGGATTATGTCATCTCGGATACTTTATTTGATCGTGGATGTAGTAAGCGACCGAAGAACGGGGCCCAGGTCTAGATTGATGATAACGTCCAATCACAAGTGACTTCCGGAAAAGGGGAAGTAACCAATGACGTTTGAGGTTACAACCAAACAGCAAGTCCCGCCCCGCGACTGCCAAAAATAAAAATGTTCGCGCGAGCAAAAGCAGCAGGTGAGAGCGCGAGACTGTTTATGCGCGTCCTTCGCGCGCGAGGTCTTGTAATTGCGCGCACAGAAGATGTTATGCGCGCGCGAGGGCTAGTATTGCGCGCACATTGGCAATGCGCGCGCGAAGGTTTCAAACGAGCTCGCGGGATCCCGTTTCCTCGCGTGTAGATCCGTTGTCCTCTCGCGGAAGTTATTTGCCGCGCGCAGCCAGCATCAGCAGTGCGCTCGTTTTTTATTGGCATTGTAATGCCGTCATACAGAAGACTCATTAATAATATTCTTTCAAGTCCCACGGTACTTGAGAACATTGATAATGCTCTGAATGCTCAAACAAACCTTAATTGTCAAAATCAAACAGCAACAAGCGAAGTACAGAGACTTTTTAATTCTACTTCTTCCTCTACTGTTTGCCGGCCTGCATTTGAATTTAACCGCAACTTACTAGTGCACTGTAAAAAGAATAGAAAAATAATTATAAAACGTGTCTTAAACATATTTAGAATTGCAGGATACCTCCGTTGACCAATACTATAGAAGTTAGAATGGTTCAATATGTGCAAGCTCAATAATAAAACTATTTTTTTTCTCGCGCGCATTCGCACTCTCTCGCGCGCATTCGCACTCTCTCGCGCACACTCAACCCCTCTCGCGCACATGCAACCTCTCTCGCGCACACTCAACCCCTCTCGCGCACACTCAACCACTCTCTCGGCATTCGTTTCACTTTTGTCAACTTCCGCGCCTCATACTAAGCGTCATATCCAGCGGTTGTATTAAAGAAATAGACGTATGAGTGCTGCCAGCATTGCTGCAGAGGTTGAAGGGGTGGGGGGTAGGCAGGGGGCAGCCTGTCAGTACTCAGACTATACGCCGCACACTACATCAAATTGGTCTGCATGGCAGAAAGTGTGTGTGTGTTGTGTGTGTTTAAATCCATAACACTTCCTATGCAGATATATAATGACACCAATTATATGGCAGATAACATCTGCCATGTTATCTGTCTTTATTATGTGCTACTGATGTACAGTGACCACCAATGTCACAGGCCACAACTAAAACATCAGACTCATCCGCGCAGTTGAGCAGTGTCGAATCACAACTCACGTAAAGAAAATACCTCCTCACATTACCTGCAGTAGCAATTACAAACTGAGATGGCGACAAAGAGGCCAATCCTACGGACTGCCGCTTTAAAGGGACTGAGGGTCTTGTCCAGGTGAGTCCCACCTAGTGTCGGGTGCAATCCTATGTGAAATCCATATGGGAAATTAGCATCTTGCCCATTTTCAGCCCCTTTTACATAGTAGAGGAATGTACAGTAAAGACCAGCTGACCAGTTATGATGAATGAAGACAAGGAGTCAGAGATGAAGATGATCAAACAACATTTAATGAAGAAAAACAAGCCGAGGTCAGCTTCAGCACTCATGAGGAGTTCCACAGGCCGACCTGCTGTTACATCCATACTGTAGTATTTATGCCAACGGAAACAACTAATCTATGTCATTACTTATTGCAAATGTGTGTTTCTCACTCTGGTCGGCAGAATGTTCTCAAAACTCGATGAGACGACACATTTCTTTCAGAAGTCTAACCCGAAAACGAGCTTATATTTAATGAGAAATATTCTGATGGGACTGTGAATCAAGGAAAGAGCCTCTGCACATTTTTACATGTCAGTACATCCGTCTTGCTCTATTTCATACAATCATGACAACATAGAAAGAACAAATGTCCTTGAAAAACAAACAGGAACTATTCTGGTAACACTCAATAATATTCATAACATAATCACAAAAGGTACTGATTGAATCTTAATCGTATTTAAATCATTATTGTTATTGAAGGATAAATGTTGATTAATAATTTTGTACACGTTTGAAGCAAGGTGGAGACACGGAACCCACCCATTCAACAAGCATAGAGGCACCACATACATTATACTGCACAAATGTTGGCTTGGAATCAACCACAAGAGGGCACTACATCCCACACCTTTGTTACACATACTGGACTCCATTACCCATAACCCTTTGCTGGACTTATGGTTGTTGATCAATGTCACATGTGCCTCATTAGGAATTTGACTTTCGCCTGTATTTTTGGATTATGGTTTGGATTGACCCTATTAAACTGCAGTTGGATCTTGATCTGTGTCTCATTCCATTAAGTGCCGAACAGCTCCAGCTGCCTTCAATACCAGATCAGCACCAGGTGTCTTAAAATGTCTTCTATTATCTTCTTCTGTGATTTTAGCATCGTTTAGCAGAACCATTAACAAAGGAATAAACGCTCCAATTCCTGCACGGCGGTCATTTGCACCTTTTTTTTGTGTTCTGAGTATATATGCGTCAGTAAATTCAAGCTCTCTTCCCAGTGGGGAATTTATTACAAAACTCAAAATAACCATAAATAAAACGGTGAAATCCGGGGGGCCCAAAACGTGCTCTCCACTGCTCCGTGCTCTTTCCGTCGGGTCCTCCGTGAAGCTGTCGCTGGCCTCTCTCTCGCTCGCTCTATGGGGGGGGGAGACCCAGCGTTTGGCTCGTGTGAACCAGGACCTCGAGTGCTGGGAGCCATTTCCAGGTGACGCTGATCCCAGAACGGCGCCTCGTCACAGTGCATAAGCACTGATCGCCCAGGTCCTTGGATTGGTGTGAAATTTACTCTGTTTTGGAGGACTAGTAACAACTGGATTTTTGTCTGCAAACACAGCT